>JAGGAX010025082.1:13526-34466 GCA_017657335.1 Termitomyces titanicus | reverse complement strand
GCGTATTCTTGCAATACGACCTTAGCTACTATATTGTAGCGTAGGTAGATATCAAAATAGTAACATAGTAACAAGTAACAGGATATTTTATACGGAACAACCCCCATGTCATATACTGTTTGTGAGTCGTGCGATCTCGTTTATGACTGATAATGAAAAAATCATTCAAGCGTTATTTTATACCGTGACTCGACACGCATACACCACCAAACGACCATACATATCTCTGGGTCTAGGTACAACAGCTTGTAAGCTTAGCCTTGTGTGATTGTTGTGTGCTGATCACTATAAAGATGCATGGCTACATTCCCTTCAACCTTACCACCACTAATCTAACCCTCACTCGTCGTACCTTCGTCGATTATCGTTGTCGGTTCCATTCTTGAGCAAACGTTCTCGGAATGGGGGAGGGGGAAGTGGGGTCCAGGAGCAAAAGCAGGCACAAGCGAATCATCCTCGTTTGGCGTTCGCCTCTTCCAAGGTTGTCCGTCACCATTTCAGAGACAAAACACACTGTAACGTACAGGTTCCACTGGAGGCGGAAAGCTTGCTCAAATCGCTAACGGGAACCCCTATGCCAGCCGCTACATAGATGGTGGCAATTGAACGGAAATTTGTGGCGATGGGTGACGATGGCTTGTACCTGCCTTGTCGACGACGTATTGACACTGTTTCATAGACGATATGGTCGTGGATACCCAGGTGATACATCTGCAGCAGTAGCAAGGCGCAACTTTCCCTTCAGTTGTCTGCATGGCAGCAATTGGTAGTATAGATGCTGGCAATTACGAGCTAAATAACGGCGAGAGAGATGCCCAGTGATTTATGGGCGAATCTGTTTCAAATATGACGGATATACTCCCATGCTTGTAGGTCGTGATCTAGGAGGATAGCATCATACGTTTTTGATCAATGTCGTGATTAGCGCCATTGATTGTAGATCGAGCCTATAGTATTAGAATATAGAATATTGGGCCTCACTTCAAACAGAGATGTTCCAACGACATCAGAAAGATTTTGATCAGTGTTTCATTCGGAGGTATACGTTGGATATTGAGCGGTACGAATAATTCGAAGGATGGCGGAAATTGCCACACTATATACCAAAGAGGCATAGGCATGACAGTCAAAAGCGCCTTGGACCGTGTCGAGATCAAAGCATCCGAATGCAGGGCTCTTCAAATTGTTCAAGGAGAGGAAATTGCCGAGATAAAAATCAAACAAGCAAGTTAATCTTAGTTCAAGACTATTGTGTGGTCCATGCGGATTGAAATTCGATTACACGATGACCATGTCAAGTACATATAATAGATGAAATGAGGCAGTTCAATAGCATCCGAGTCGACACAGATTGATGACAGGACTGGTAGGGTGTTAATATCGCATGACAGATGGTTGTGTTCAGACGTACAGAACTCTGAACAGAGTTAATACAACTGCCTGGGTCACCAAGGGATTGCCAAGAGAACTCTCGACTAGCCAACCACAAATTTACCTCGTAATGTGGGAGCACACAATGAACGTTGATTGTCGGCATATCCTGAAAACCTGTCACACCTGGAGGAACGTTGGAAACCGTGTCGAATATAGGCGGTACGAGAAGCGACATTTGCTTCTGCATAGACACCTATTGCTCAGTAAGGGACGTCTAATAATAAGAATAGTCATGCTTTAGATGGCCGTGATCCTGAGATTTCGAAGTGTGTTCTATTGTGATCCACAAATTTATCCTTTGCCTCGAGATTCGATAGTAATCCAACGAAGTGTTGCCTGCAACAGTTGCAATCAAGTGTAGCGAAAAATAAATAGATATTGGAATTTTGAGGACCAACTGAGGATTTTCCTTCGGCCATCAGTGTGACGGTGGACGAGAAGACCAATGTAAAGTTATGCCCTAATCAGATGAAATCAACCCACAGCTACTGCTGTGGCATGGCTTCTCTGGATTGACACCCGTCATCCCGGCAACTGCCGCGGCGACGACCCTCATTTTCAAGTTCTGTAGGTATATAATTCCACACTTATAAAGAGACATGAAAACGGCCAGCGGCGATACCCCATCCTTAACCCACTCTAGGAAGCGCATTGTTGACAATTTAATACTATGTTCGTTCCTTTCATATCCAAACGTGCCCCACGTCAAGCGACAACACTAAACCCTAGAAAGATTGGGGGCGGTGGCGGTGGCGGTGGAGGTGGAAGTGGCGAAGAAAGTGGAGATGGCGAAGACAGTGGAGGTGGAAGAAGCGGTGGAAGCAGTGGAGGTGACTCAGAGGGAGGTGACTCACACGATGGAGGTAGTAGCTCGTCGGGTGGTGGTGACAGCGGTTCAGGAAACTCTTCATCCATTACAATCTCTGCGGGTGGATCCACACAAACTGCGACGCCGTTTGGTATAGGAGGTGGTAGTCCTAAACCTATTCCTGCTGGTCAACTATTTGCTGGTCGCGAATCTGGAGGCGGGACAAGAACCCAAGTTTATGGCACCTCGTACGTTCATTGAGTCCAAAGTCAGAATAATAAATTCTACCTTTCTCACCCTTGATTATAGACAATATGGTAGTGGATATCCTGGTGTCTCACAAAGAGGTGTTGCCGGTCTCGGGTTTCCCTTCGTTTTTTGGCCTGTCGTTTGGGGTGGTGCTTCTGTATCTGGTGGAGGAACATATCTCCACACCTCCGAGGTGAGTCTACTATGTTGAGACGTTAATATTTCGATTTCATAAGTGTTCAGTACGGTCGACCCAATAACACAAGCCGTCCTGGAGGCCCTCTCACCACCGCCACATTCGTTACAAGCTCAGCATTCGGAAACAGGACATTCCGTCTTCTTGCTGATAACGCTACCACCACGTCTCTGATCAGCAATATCCAATTTTTATGTGCCATTGATTTGAACAACGGAACATCGTCCTTTGTTCCAACTCCTTATGACGACTCGCTCTCATCTCTTCCTCAGCCAGAACAGGCGGTTCAGTATTACCGAGCGAGTAGCGTCGCGTTGACTCTCGATGGCTACAACAATACTGCAGATTTCGAGGCAGATGGAACGCCAGATGTGCCGCCGCTTCCTTCTCCTAGCCTTGATTCTAACCTTGATATCATTCTCCTGGAATGTCTCAACAGGACAATCGGTGGAACTGTCCCTCTGGTTGACAGTGCACCTGGACTGGTGCCTAATATGAGTATTCTGGGTTTAATGTATATTATCTGGTCGCTGTCATCGTTGTTCTGAGGATACTTTTGACCCTAAATCTGTCCGTGTCTTTTTCTTCCAGCATGATATTCTCATCTCATACGCAATTCACGCAACTTCAGATTAACGAATGTGTGTTTTGTAATTGAAGTATACCTAGAACACCTTGGACATAAACCAACTGCGAAATTGTGATACTGTACTTTGTTCAAATTGAGATACCATTTAAATGAGATGATGGTGTAGATACGAAATCTGACTCGGATCCTTCAAGCGCTGTGAGCTTTGGCGCCTCACTGAAGCTACTTGATGTCTTTGGAGTTCCATGGTTGAGACAACAACGCTCTAGGTTAGGATGATGGAAAATTAGAAACAGGGCCCGCCGGTTTACCCCTAGTAATCCCAACGAAGGGGTGTGAACAATCTTCAGTACCTACGACATTGAATACCCAGGTTGTACGAACTCGTGTCGAGCCTTGTGAATGTCAGGGCCCTATTGCAGATCACTTTTAGTTCAAACTCTCCTGAATGTCAGTCAACCTCCACATCCGATTTAACATCAATCCTCGCAAGGCCGTGGTTTGGTGACCCATACGCGTACGAGTAATGAAGCGGATATTCTGATACTCTCCTTGAGACTTTGACGATCAAGAAAAGTATTCTCCCTGTTAATCTGGCAGTTCGATGAGGACGATGAAGCAGACGCAGACGGAAGAAGCAGAAGTAACCAAGAGAAAATTGGCACGACTCGGAAACTACATATCGATTCCGTATTATCACACATCCTGCCTGATTCGAAAGATTTTTCAGGCTATCGCGACTCAAGGTACATACCCGGGAATACATAGCTTGTGATTGTGATTGTGATATCATCAATGTCGCGATGAGGATGGACAAGATATCATTGACTGACTCGGACATTGGAACAGGCTCCTACAAAGATCTGATTCGGCAGCGTATGTATTGAGAAGATCTGATCAACGAGGGTTAGCAACGATACTCACAACCCAGACCGGAGCTGGAATCATGATATGTATGTAGCACATAAGAATTACTCCGCCACCAACACGTGAATACGACACTGACTCACCGGTCGGCCATGTAACTGCACTATCACACGTCAACACCGACACCGACACCGACACCGAGATACCGTGCGCCATAGGGCTGAAACCTGTAATACATAAATATCATAGACAGTGCAATCAATCAATACAACCGAAAACGAGCCTCCAACGGAGGCGCCATCGTGATCGTGATTGTGATTGTGAGCATCACCGCGGTTGACTGAGGTAAAAATGGAACTTGGACGACCCATGTTCCGAATCATCTGAATCAACCTCGCAAGTCCGAGTCGGAATCGGAACAGCGTTAGAACTTTGCACGAACGGACGACGCACGGGAACCTAGAATCGAGGATGATATGCCAGTGGGTATCATTTCGTTCCATCGACGGGTGGTGTACGTATCTGTCTTTCCGGATAGAGAGAGAGAGTCTCTTCTACCGCGTTCGCGGACACTCGAAAAGCTATGTCAATATGTAAATCGAGGATTTCCATGGATACTGAGGTTGACAACAAGGTCACCATCTCGTCCGTATCTAGTCTGGTCTGTGTCTTAAGCGGTGGCCAGCTGAGCCCTAATCCCCGATCCCTGACTGAACCCGAACGTCGAACCTTGGCGCAGGCGAATTTAACAAACGCCTCAGATTCAGTCAGCTATACATATGTACATACATACATACAATAAACATCCCGACTCGATTGTTTCCAAAAAAGGGTCCGTTCTCGGCTAAGTAAGCGACGGAATCAATATGTTGGGTGGCTGAGGTCGACTCTCCTGAGGTGGTTACGTATGTATGTATGTATTGTTTCTTTTCTTTTGGCTTGTCCGATATTGAGGATTGCCTAGAAACGTAAGTGGGTGCTTTGTTTTCTGTTCTGGGGGTGGCTGTGGATTGAGGATTCCGGGAGAGTTGGATGCATGAGGACTCATACATACATAGAGGCGTGGGGAAGAGGCTATACTGACATCATTCTGGAATGATGTCCGAAAGACGAGAGGAGATGCATCAGAAGAATTCCAGAGACTTGTGGACGGGGGGTATCACCTGTGATCACATCTCCCAAGAACACCCTTTGATCAAGAGCAAAATTGACAAACCATCGCGACTAATACACTCCCATGATAGCTTATTCTTATCCGTGTGAATCTCGCAGGTATGTAGGTATGTGTGCTCGATATTAGCGCCGTCACCACTACGGGTTAGCAAGTACAAGGCGCGTTGCTCAGGTCGGTCTCTAAGCAACGAGCGTTTTAAAAAAAGAGAGATTAGAGAGGGGATGTCGTTTGTGGAACAAAGTGAGTTGGACGGGTGGCGGGGCGAAGGCGCAATTCACCCGGATTTCTTTTGGTCCGACGAATGGAAGAGGTTGACACGTGTAATTAGTATTTCCAAGTACATAGACATTGACAGATTTTTTCCCTCGGAGAAGACGTCGGCGAGCAGGTATGCCGAAGAGGTAAACTTAGTTTTGACCCACGACAACAGAAATAGGTGATACGGTGTAAGAGACTTTCAGGAGGCCCGAGTCTACTGATGAAGGCAGAGAGGATTGAGGACGGAGACAAAGTTGTAGACTGCCGCCAAGCGATTATCAACTGGGTCCGGGGTTTGGAAGGTCGATAAGGAACAAGGACCAGGACATAGTGGAGAACAAACAAAGTTCCCGATTAGGCCATAAAGGGAATGGACGAAAAGGGAAATGAGGCAAGTGACCGGGCGGGACCCCATAGGCCAGTATGATGGACAAAGGACAAGCAATCTGTTGTGTTTGCAGTCTCCATAGATGGTTGAGATCTCAAGACAGATTAGGAGACTGAGAACAAACGGGAGGTGGTGACGATGCAGTGCGGGCGTACGGTTGCGAGGCGAGGAAAGACGGGATCACGGATGTGGTACCAGGGGGACAGGTAAGAAGGACGCGACCCTGATCAAGGACTGATGGGCTCGACATATAAGTAATCCTAGAACAATAAACCATTCCTCGTCCTTTCGCTATCCTTTTGTCTCCTGCTTTGGGAATCCGGGTCAGTTGACACCACCCCCAACCTTTCTTTCCAATCGGGATATCATCACCTCATGCCAGCCATACGACTGTCAAAGCGGAGACGCTCATCGTTAGCATTGTGTGAGTACAACGAAACAATGGAAACAAACGTGTTTACTTATCCCGGTGAATCAAGCTTTCACTCCTGCAAAGGCAGGGATCTATGGAATTTCTTCGCGGGGTGTAACGTTTGCGCCCAACGTAACTCCAGTGACTTTTGTAGAGGAAGATTCGACGTATATGTCGTCTCCTGAGCCGGCCTCACCTACCTCGGCTCTATTCCCACCCTCTGAAACCCCTGCACCGCCACCCACCCGCAGACGCGCGCCCCCAGGTAAACGCCGGTCGATGGGATACATCCCACGACCACCGAATGCCTTCATGCTCTTCCGCGCCGATTTTGTTCGTCAGAAGCATGTCCCAGGAACGATTGAGACGAACCACGGCTCTCTATCTAAAATCATAGGTCAGTTCATTCGTCGTGTCTGATCTTTTTCTTATGTTTATTGCTTAGGTAATTGCTGGCGCGCTCTTCCTCTGGAAGAGAAGAAAGTGTGGGAAGTCAAGGCGAAGCATGCAAAGGCAGAACACAAGGCGAGGTATCCTGACTACCGCTTCCGTCCTGTGCACAACAAAAACAAGGAGAAGAAGAAGGATAAGCCCATGGCGACCCCTGAGGATGAGCGTCGATGCGAAGAAGTTGCTCAGCTTCTTCTCGAGGGTAAGAAGGGCGATGAGCTTGCGGCTGCTGTTCGCAAACTCGATCTTATGCGGACAGACACACCGCCTCCCGCGCCTTTCTTCCACCGCCGCTCGTCGTCTGTTCCCCTGCCTAACGATTATTATCCTCATTTCAATTACGGAATTGCTCTTCCTAATGCGCCGTTCATGTCTGGTTCACGGCCAGCATCTCCGCTGAGCTCCATGGCCCGCCAGCAGCAGCGCATGATGCTCGGCAACCGCCGTGCATCGAGTGCTCGCCCGGATTTGTTCCACCGCTCATGGACGCTACCCATAGATTCCATGGGTCAACTCCAGCGAGACGCCTCGCCACTACCCGAAGTAGACACATCGCTGTTCAACCCAAGCTTCTTCGGCGAAAACAGCAGCTTTTTCCCATCCTTCAACGACACCCAGCAGGACTTTATGACTTGCCTTCACGACCACCAAAACGCGTTTGGACCACTAGACCCTATCGCGCCACACGACATCCCCTCGCACATGTACGCCAACAACTCTGCCTCGTCGTCTCTACCCGAACTCGATCCCTACCCCTGGCTCGACCCGCAGCTCCACCCCGAGTCTCAGCCCTCAACAGCCTACTCGGGCTCCCCGCCGCCCTCCGACGCTATCCTCCCTGTCCCCGCCGCCCTCCCGATCGTGCACGCGCCCCAACCGCAGTCGGCCGCACCGACGGTGACAGAGTTCGATGACCTCGATATCTGGAAAGAGTGCGACAGCGGCTCGTTCACGAACGACCCGATAGAGCACCAGCAGTTCGCTGTTGACACTGGGCTCGCGTTGGATTTTGATCCGACGCGCGCTCACGAAGTCGAGCTCTCCTCGTCCGGCGTGGACTTTGATTCGGATATGGGTCTGGGATGTGCGTCCCCGGAGCAAGGGCTCGATTCGTTGTTCCAGCAGAGTATGTTCGATGAGGGCTTTGCTGCTAGCGCGAGTGGGTATCATACTGATGTGGCTTACGCTGCATGAGCACGGACACTGACTGTTTTTTTTTCTTTGTTCCTTCTTTCTTCACTTGTCACGACATCAGTACAAATTTGATTTCATGCCAATTTTGTGTAGCCTGATTTTCTTATACCCTAATACCTTTGGCCCTGCCTCTTTAATGCATTTCCGTGTCTGCCTCTACCCATTGTAGCCATATACCGATCTCTGTTGTAGCCTTTTTTTTTGTGTGTCTGTTTTGTTCCTGATGATTTGTTCGCTACCTCTGAACATTTAGGTCTCTGTCGTATTAACGCTGTATTTTTATATTGATATCCCTCCCCGTTACTGTCAATAAAATGCGTTTTGCACCTTACCCTTGCGCTCGCGGAATGCTTTGAGTGAGTCATGATCAAGATCCACTATCATCATCTCTGAGAACTACTTACTTACTGCATCGCATGATCGAAATAAACTCGAGACGCCTTGTACTTTACGCACGAGAACTACTAGTACCTGACCATACGTACGGGGTCGCCCTCTCAACTACACTTTTCTCAATTAATTACCGTATTCCAATGTCTCCTGTCTGAAGAGCACTCGCTGCTTTTTGCGGGACCCTTGCGAACTTCAAGGGATTAATTACTCTACCCACTAGTGGAGTGGAGTGGGGGGGGGGGTCCAGCTCTGTGTCGAAGGCTTCTGTTTGTGAAGTTAGCTCAGAAGTCAAGAAACCACGGGCCTCTGGAGAGCCATGTGCAGGATTCCGAGTTCAGACCACACGCTCCAGGAACATATGGACACTGCCAGCGGAGCCTGCCAGTGTCCTCGAGTTCGCACTGGCATATGTGGCATATGATAAACTTATGCTTCCTTGCGTAATATGTATTAATATTACTTCACATGTTAATCAAATAAGCAGATGTATGTACCCATGGCCAGAAGCTTTTTACCTTCCTTGGGATGGGGATTCAAAGCACTGGATCGTGGCACTTCGACCAATCTTGCTGTCAAATTGATTTTTTTTTCACGAACGTTATCTGGTAATCTGAGTTACTTCCTGACATGTTTATTACTACCTACTTTTTTGATATGTTCGAATCCGACCATCGGCGCATTGACAGCAGATGTCCGACTCAACGCTGCGCTCGAATGGATCATGACATTTGAACCACCTTGGCGGCGGGGTTCTAGTGGTACGAGTATGTCATGAATTCTCGAATAAGTTCCAGAGTGATGTGTATTAAAGAAGCCTGCTTATCTGGACCCGCAAACAAGTGACATGTTATACAGCACCACTCTGGAGTCCACGAGTTCATTTGTGCGCGCTTTCGCATCAGTAGCGCCCACATGCAGAAGGATTCGGGTATAACGGGTCCGTGCGCCGATTTATAAACTTGAACCATTCATTGTTACATATGTACATACATTGATTTCCAATCTCCAAAATAGCTTCTGATGACGACCTGGTTCAACTTGTTCAAACCTTCGCCTTTCCGCCATTTGTAAACCCGTCCTCCAGCCTCCTCTCAGACTTCTTCAGGACATGTGGCCATCTGCCAGTGTCCGCCCGTTCCTTGCGTATTACGGGGAACACGTACCCGATGACCGAGTCACACTACCCTAGAATCCCTCGAGGGAGGACCCAAAGCGTGGTCATGATACACCCGCAAAGCAGCCACAAATCCACTAACTTGACTATTTTCACGGCCCAGATTCCGAACCCAGGCTTTCAAATGCCCCTTCTTCCAGTACTTGAGTAAAAAAAAATTCGAAAGGGAACGACTCGTCCGTCGGCGGCACGATAACGTGGGGTTGATGGTTACGTCTTGTTATCATGTAATGCCATCCTCGCGATGCGCGTCCACGGTTGTTATCGTATACCCGAGGCCTCGTTCAGGGCCCAAAGCGATGGACGGAGTGGATCTTCGCGTCCAGTCATCAGCGACAAGCGTAGATCTCCTCAGGAGAAAACTCTTGCGGACACATCAACCACTCGGCACTAATGTAGCCTGCGATCGACGTTGAGCCTTATCGAGAGGAACTGGGCACATGGATGCATGCACACAAGTGTGCACCCTACCCTCTCGCAGGCACAGAAGTGAGATTACATCTGGGAACAATCCCCACGCCTTCGTATCCCCTGGGTCGGCCACACCCGTGTATACAAACACCGGACGAGGCAACTGACGAACCAACTTGGGCCGTTGCATGGCTTTCGCCCAATAAGGCGACGAAGCAGCTGATCGACCGGATATCTGGAAGCGGAAGGCGGCGACTTCGCTACGTCTCGCAAGATGCCTTGCTGGCAACGCTGCCTGCTACTTACGAGACGAACGGAGATGCAGTTCTAGGGGGCGGTCTCTTCATGGCCGTGGTAACGTGTTATCCGAGGCACTATAGGCGTCGTGGACGATTGAAGAACGCAAATCCCATCTCATTGGTCACGGTTCTCCGATGCCGTTTGAACCCTCTGTCCACGGTTTTATGCACCCATTCTGACCCCTCTTCAATCATTCATTACTACGAGGCGCCTTGGGAATGAATCGCTCTACTTCTACCTACTTGGTTCGTCTTGGGTCTCACGTTTGCTATTCGTTGATGATCTGGAGAGGAATAAATCATGGCTAGATTGTACCTGGATGAAGCCTGCTATGGCGAGGTCGTCGGGAATGACATTCTACATGACGGCAAACAATTCAATGCCGCACCAGAACGGATCTCTGCAGACCACCTGTTACTATGCATGACATGCACTGAAGTAGAACGAACCTTGATTGACGATGTTTCGATGGAATCCTGTGTCTGTTCTCTTGTCGTTCTTGACGAAAAGCGGGTTGCTAGTGTAGTCTGCTTCGTCCGAGGGGTCAGGGAGATTACCGTCCCCACTCTGAGCAATCCCACTCCCATATTCTATCGAGTGTCATATCCAAGTAAAATCCGTTCGATTCTGACGTCTAGGTTCAGACGGCGTCCGTCGTCGAGAACGACCGCGGCAAATCGCCTCGATACTGGACTGTTGTCGTTACCTGCGAACCCCAATCACGGTGACTAAATCCTCTGACGTCAGTGCCGACCCCGTTTGCCCCAGTGCGCGTTGTGACAAAAAATTCGAATGAATCACGCGCGCTTTTATCGGCAAAGACTTCGTCTAGATACTGCCAGCTGGCAAACTAATTTACTCAAGAGCTGTCAACGTTTTCAACTTGTGACTCTAGGTACCATGAACGGGCAAACATTTGCACAGGCACATAAAGAAATTCAACGTCTAATACACTTTTTTGATACACTTTTTTTCCATTCAACGGATCCTCTTTTTACCGGTTATCAAGGGCTCGATCGATGCACGAAATCCATCGCCTGCAACTCTGGGCTTGCATTGTACAATGTATAATCATATCATCGAGGCCAAGGGAGCACTAAACAGTTATTAACCGCTCCTTTCCGTCAGAAATGGGCGTTCTCAACTTTCTCTCGCATGTCCAAACTTTGACTGATCTGGATCCTTTTTGGGTACTTATTGCTGCCGCGTTGTAATGGCGACGTTACACACGCGCCGCCGGAAATTCTAATCAGCGATTGCAACTCGCCCACGTGTAGAGAACTCATTACCGGGGACACTGAACTCCGTCTTCAGTTTGTTTATACAAACGTCGACTCCATGACGCGCCTGGTACAAGTATGACATGGCGACATTCTGATATGGTGTCATGGAAGATCGTGCTTGGGACAGAAAGTGATTTACACCCATCCTTGGCTGTTTGAGACTCGTCCGGTGACCAGGATCCTGAACTAAAGATAACTTAACAAGTTATCTTTGGTCTGAACGTGATGCTTTACGGGTTTATACTGGTTTGAGTCGCGACGGGTGTGTCAGATCACCCCAGTTTGCTTCCGTCTCTATGGGGATACGGCACCAGAGATGTTTATGCTAGGCCTTCGTGATAGGTACACAATCTTCCGGAGGAGCCATATAGGTTATGTTCCTTTTGCTATATAACATGATCGTTAAGTGAATCTAACATTCACTACTTCGAGTCCAAACACCCCTTCATTTACGATGCGCACCACTACTCTCATCTGTGCTTTTGCTTCAACCCTCCTTGCTGTCGCTGCCGCCCCCATCGTGAGTGGTCTGCCTCCCCTACCTTCTTCTATCATCATTGATTGACTTTCCAGGATGTCGCGGAAAGAGTATGAGAATGCATTCACCGTTCTCAACAAGTTCTAATTTTTTCTCCGCGTTATCTAGGACCCTGCACAGGCTACAACACCTCTGTGGAAACGGGTATGATTGTTGTCCTTCCCTTGTCTCTTTCCGCTCCCCTCACATGCCTTCTTTCGTTCAGGACTTGATCCGGGATTCCACACCCGTCTCCGATAACGAACCTGCTGAAGCTGGCACACCTCCATGGAAGCGGGTATGGATTGTTTCCATACACTTTACCTTCTCCCCTCTTCTCACTGTCATCTTTGTTTAGAACGTTGTCAGTGATTCTCACTCAATCTCTGAGGACCAAAGTACCGAAGCCAGTACGTCTGCATGGGAACGGGTATGTACCAGTCTCCTCCTCGTTCAACGTATTATGCTCATGGATGTTGTCGTCCAGAGTAATGTCGTCCCTGCCACTGAAGCCGACACATCTGCGTGGAAACGTGCTGCTGAAGCTGGTTCTCCTGGTTGGAAACGTGCTGAGCAAGGTTCTCCTGGTTGGAAGCGTTCTGAGCAGGGTTCCCCCGGTTGGAAGCGCGCTGAACAGGGTTCTCCTGGTTGGAAGCGTGCTGAGCAGGGTTCTCCTGGTTGGAAGCGCGCTGAACAGGGTTCCCCTGGTTGGAAGCGCGCTGAGCAGGGTTCTCCTGGTTGGAAGCGTACTGAACAGGGTTCTCCTGGTTGGAAGCGTTCTGAACAAGGTTCTCCTGGCTGGAAACGTGCATCTACTAATGCGCCCGAATGGTAAAGGTGGGCTTTCGAGCTCCATCAGAAGCCGGGCGCTATCCCATCCTGGAGTTGGTCAACCCTTGATGCAATTGCAGGCAAACTACCATTTGCGCCGCTACCATTCATTATTCTTTCTTCATCCGGCATACAAAATTATCCTTATATCTACTCTTTTTACCATGGTCTTCTATCTCCTAAGGCCGATTTATTTTACATGTAGCTACAGTAGGACAAGTCTATAACGGAAAGACGAATGTAAATGACAGTGAAAAACACTGTTGTGCCTGTTTCAATGAAATTTTCAAGTGGAATTATGTGATCTCTTTATGATGAGAATCAACTGGTCGATGATCTCATTCTCTGGCTCTATCCGTGATGAAGTAGCTTAGGTCCGTCATGCGGTAGGATAAAATATTTCCTCACACCGAAACAGCGGAAAGTTTATGGGGTAGTCTCGTGGCTTTCTCACTGCGACTCGTTATGACGATTACTTTTTATTTCACACCAAGGAGTCTTCTTTTTTACCCGTTTCCAGCTACCGCCGATGAAAATATACAAAAGGTACCAGGCACATAACTCAAACCTCGAGCGGCTCGGAAAGTGTAAACACCACATTCTGTGGCAAGCAACATGCAAATGTAATGTCCGATGCCGAAGAGCAAGGCATTTACTACTATGTAGAACTTTACAGCCGTCGGCGTGCTACGCTGATTCACCATTGAAAACCACATGAGATCAAAGCAGTGGATAGTCCTTTTTAACCAGGTGGGGATAGGCGTAATCAGCAAGGTCCGCCAAGGGATGAATAACGAATGAATCACTACTCTGATTCTCTTGAGCCCAAAGTTGTGTAGTGGTAGTAGTGAGAAAGAAACAAAACCGAAAGAGAAGAACTGAACCGCTAGAACCATACGAGTTGACAGGGATGGTACCGGATGGGAAAGACTTCAGTGACCACACTCAGCCAGTTATTTGAATTGCCTTGAACGACCACTGCGAGTGATCGGACACCCTCGATGAGTCAAACCATCATTGGACATGGATGTGAAATCCCAAGGACCCTCTACCTATCATTTATACCACAGATGGCACCCGACGAGATTCAGATTGGTCTTGGTGATCTAAAGCTTATCACAAAAACTGACGAATTATATCATTAGTGCAAAATAAGCGACATGTGAGAAGAAAGAAGATATAGTCTGTTGACAAGACTTAGAAGGTTTGGACATCGATCGACTGATGTCTTCTGACGTGTGCAACAATGCCTCGTTGAAATGCCCAGGCGATTAAAATTAATACAGTATGCCAATGGGGATAATCGTGTCCAACGACGTTGAACGGGGTTCGAGAGCGGTGTCAAAGACAGGGCTGAGTATCCAGAAGAGGGCCGTTTCACAGCGAAAGTTCCAAGAAATCGCACGACAACTTTACGATCAAAGAGCTTCGATCTTCTCTTGATGCAGAAGGCGATAGAGGTCGGCGACCAAATAGAGACTTCCAGTGACCACCACCAAGCCGTCCCCATCTTTTTTTGCTGCCCACCCTAAGGAACGATGTAGCTGGTTGTCAACTGGCCCATCTGCAACCCATACTTCAGCTTCTGGTGCTAGCGAGGTAACAGCATCACGCAAGTCTTCAGGCGCAACTGACTTGACCCATGGCATTTCATCCGGAGGTGTAAATCGTAAGCAGGCAATGCTGACATTGATCTTCAGCGATGATTGTGAAGGTAGTATGGGAGGGAGAATCGGCGAGAGGGTCTGGAGAGGCGTTTTTGGAGGCGAATGGGAGAGAGACAGTATGTAAGTGAGGTTAAGAGAAGTTTTGCCCTCAACGAAGGAAAGAAGGTGCGTGATATATGATCCCAAAGTTGTTGACGAAGCAGGATTGTGCGCACCATCTGCCAAGACAACAAGAGGTCGTATTGATTTAGCAGGAAATAGGTGGAAGGACAGTCGCCCTGGGAAGCGGACAGATCTGATGCCCAGAGAAATGGTCTCTGGTGAGATAGCCTTGGATATCTTGGTGTAAACAGACGATGAATGAGTAAAAACCGAGGAAATGGCTGTTAGGGCAACCCCTAAATTTTCGAGCTGATGATCACCGAAGAGGGGAAAGATTGTCCGTATATCCTGAGAAAAACAGGGCATGCGGACTAAAACCGGAGTTGGAGGAGGTTCGCTGAAGTGTCTTGGGGTCAGACTAAAAGAAGGCTGAAGAGGACCGTCAATGTTGCTATCCCAGTCGCGACGGACGACCTCTATTGAAGTTACGAGCTTTCCACCAATATTCCTGACCACGTCTTGTACAGACTCGAGAACTTCAGGATGTTTTTGAGGACCTAATATGAACACGTGTCCTTTCCTGGCGATCCCTGCTTTTTCTCTGGCAATCTCAGCTACAGTGTTACCCAAGAAAGACTGGTGATCGAGATCGACAGATGTCAATGCAGACACAATCACAGACTCGTCAGGTATGACGTTTGTCGCATCCAAACGACCTCCCATTCCAACTTCGAGGACGACAACGTCTACCTTGGCCTCCTCAAAGACGGAAAGTGCAGTTAGGGTAAGAAGCTCGAAATTGCTGAGTTTGGTATTGTGGACTTGATCGGCATGTTCTATTCGAGATCTAGCTTCCGAATAGGTAGTCGCATCAATAGGGTTATCGTTAATAGTAATGCAGTCGCAAATTGAGACGAGATGGGGGCTATTATATCGTCCAACAGACAGTGGAGGCACAGAACGGCACAGAATTGAAGTTAAGATCGCTGATACACTTCCTTTGCCGTTGGTGCCTGCAATATGAAAGGTTGGGCGCGTGTATGGCGGTAGATACTGTAAGAGACGCCGAATTCTATCCAGGCCGAGGTTAATCGACATGTTGATGGTTGTTGCATCCAAAGTGAGTGATGATGTTATACTGTTTCACAAAGTTCTCTGGCGCGGGCGGACTTTGAAGAAAAACTCCGCTTCTGCCGGAGAAGCCGAGTTGTGGACGATGTGAGTGGCGCCGTTGAGTGTCAATTGATTGTATTGCAGCTGAGGAGAAAGAATATATATATATATATATCATATCATGCTTCAATGCATGTCGTATACACTATCCATTATATATGTCATTAAAATTAGTCTTCTACGCGATTCACAAGTTTCTAGTACGATTTCACTTCTCAACCAACTCTAGATCTAGTCAGGCTAGGTCTGTGTGTGTAGTATGTAATTGATATATGTATCACCAGTAAGCGTTGGGGCTTACACAGCTCCGCGCGGTACTTATTTTAAATCTTGCCTTCCTGATCCTACATAATGGCATCTTTTTCCTTCTTCTCAGCGTCGGCTAGATAAATTATTGATTGACATTCAAAGACCCTTAGCTTGAAGTTGTGATATCAAGGCTCTCTCTGCAGACATGAATAATACGTCTCTGTGCCAGCTCTGTCCTTGATATAGGCAATTTTCTGGTCTACCTCAATCAATTTATGGCAACTTCTCTTATAGCGTACCGCATCCGTGAACATTTCGCAAGTACAGTAAATATATTCTTTGACTCTCATCATGCAACTTATACCGGCTGTGAAGATCCTTTGATATTGTAGTCTCGTGGCTTCTGACTTATTTCCGTTCAGGTATGACTCTGGGTCTAACCGTAGTTTGTAACCGCACTAGGCGCCGTCTCTTTTTGGGGCTCAAAGAATACTGTGCAACTAATTACGTTTTGTATCGTGACGAACTCGCATGGCATGAGCGTCGAAGATACGCTTGGATCTCTTAATCTTCCTGATGGTGTATTAGTTGAGGAAGAAAGATCTCGTTCGCGCATTGGGTACGATGATTCTTCCTCACTTTTCTAGCATCGAGCTGTGAGGTACTGTTCGAGATCAGTTTCTTCTTCAGATTACAGTTTACTACAATTTATGCCAAGGATTCCAATTTCGATTCAGACCGTCATGCCGGAAAACAGAGCTATTGGATTGAAAGAGACTATGGGATTGGTGTTCCAAGAACGTCAGAGTGACAACAAGACAATGGCGTTCAAAGTTGAGCGCAGCATTATCGATGACCATACCATACCGATGGAGTCTGTTTTTGGAGACTAAATAAGTGACCGAGCGATGGACCTTATCGAAGACAATTTGAATCCGCCGCAATCTACCGTGTGTTAGAAGTGCAGGCGCCAAATGGATTGACTTAGCGCAAGCAATAGAATCTATGCCTTCGCAGTCTAGTTACGGAGAGAGAAGGTAGATATTCCGGGTAATAGAATTGCAGTACGATTCTGTACGAGGGGGAGATCCATGGGCATTTCAGGGTGTGGACATTGATTAATTCATCAAAGACTCAAAACTCTGTATTACGTAATTGCCATCACTGTGTGATGCGATCGCGTGCAGCTAATCTTCCGAATGCAAACCCCGCTCTTCCAAAAAAAAACTAATGACCAGGCAGGTGTGTCCCTTGGCTGTCTGTGACTTGGACTCACTAACCATCCCTATAGGGGTTATCTTGCTTGTGACCATCTTTTGAATCTCCGAGTGCGACAGCCTTCTGTAAGGTAGTATGCGCAAGGCATGCGTAATGAGGTGACATCGAGACTTTACAGAAGTCTTCTTATACTTATATAGATTCTTTCCCCAGCCTGTGTGGAGGGCGTCAAAAGAGCCTTCTACAGCCCGGTCTACATAACCGAGGTCTACTAATAACCGGCTGGAGCGCGGTCGGCATAGCGATGACAGCATGTGATCCCATCATATGTACGAAGAAAATGCCGGTCGGTTTATTAAAAATTGTTTTGACTTATAGGGGTAGCGACTCGCCCCGACTTTCTTCCTAATTATTTGTCCAGACGTTCCCTGATGTCCTGAGTGATCTTAAGAGCTCTTTGTTTCTTTCCACCCAGTGGTATTAGTGAAGGAGACCTCAATGCCCTCTGATATTTCTCCTGATGTTTCATATATCGCCGGGGTCTGGAGCGAGGGAGTCTTGTATGGTGCGCAAATTATCCTTTTGACAACCTATCAATTGGCATTAACACAGTTAATAGGCATTCAGTACATTTTCGTGCTTTCATCACGCCTTATCAATATGTTAATTTAAGATTCTACAGTCTCGTCGTCTTTGGCTTCGTCTGCAATATTTTCCTCAGCCAGTCCCCCGTGATGGGACGAGGAAATGCATCAGGGTGAGTCGTGACTAACAACTCTCATCCTTTATCTGATTGAATGTTTTGAAGCGCTATTCTTCTCGCGTTTAGTTTCTGCATGTTCACACTCTCCACAGCCCATGTGGGGCTCGCAGTCCAATCTCTTTTTCAAGGTTTTGTCTATGACAAAACTCAAGACGCCAATGCTTTCTTCCTCGATAATGTCTTCCCGAAGCGGAAGGCTATCTTCCTCATGAATGTACGCCACAACCTCTCTCCTTCATGGACGTTTGATGACCTCCAGCCTAGAATCTTTTAGCTGATACACTCCTGGTGGGATGCCTGTAAACTTTTCCCCGTGAGTAATACTAAATTGCCCTGATTACGCTCCAGGTTTGGCGAGTGTTTGTCATTTGGCAAAACAAGTGGAAGATATATGCAATCCCTGTGAGCCATTGATTGTGTCGTCGCCGTCTAAATACGTCCAACGTCAGGCTTACTTTTACCATTAGCTTATCTTCCTTTTGGGTTCTGCTGGTGAGCCTTCGAACATTCTATTTTTTTCTCCAAAGCTGATTGTCTCCAAGTGTGTGGCATCAGGACCATCGTGGCGAACGCACTTGCCCATGACGTCTCCGTTTTCGATTTCACCATTCTATCCTGGGTGACTTCCACATTTGTCTTAAACATTGCGACGCAAATCACTGCGACTGCCCTGATCGTGTTTCGCATTTATCGAGCATTAAGCTTCACAAACCCCAAATTTCGAGTGCGCTACAAGTCACTCATATGGCTCATCGTCGAATCCGGCGCGATATTTACCTCGGCTGCAGTCATACAGCTCACAACATATCTCCTGAAGATGAATGCAGGAGTTATAATGGAATTTACTTTGGCTCAGATTTGTGTACGTTGTCCGTGTCCTTTCAAAGTGATTGCCATTGATTTCTTTTTTTTTGGTTCAGGCCATAACACCGAATTTAATCGTCATTCGCGTTGCGTCAGGCTTCACCTCCGATGATAAGGCGACTCCCACAGAAGAAGTCGTGCTCTCAACATTCAATAACATATGAGACGTCGCGCTTGAATCATATCCCTGCGATGAAGGTTTTGTCGTTGAGGCAAATTATCACCCCGCTCACATCAGCCAGGCTCCCGTATAGAAAATGGAGAAGTGGACTTTCCTTAATATTAATATCGGTCGGATTATTAGGATCGAACCTTGCGTTTTGTGTAGTCTAACATGTGTATAGCGTTACGGATAGAATGGGTTACATACATACTGTACATTATAAGATAGATAACTTTCTAGAATGGGCTAGCTACCATTCTATATCGCGATGCCAACTAGGAGGTTGTCACAAAAACCATTGAAACACATATATAGTTTCAAAGGGGACATACGGATAAAAACTGTGATATCGAATCATGGCAAGTCCTTCAGGTGGTAAGGTGCACTGATTTCTTAGGACAAGATACAAATACTAAAAAGCTGACGTTGAGAATGACAGCCCAGGGTGGCTTGGAAAAAGGCGTGTGTACCAACCTCATGGTGACCCCATGATAGCATCACATTTTCCAAACCACAGTTTGATTGATACACCCCATATTTCGTGGAGTAGATTTCGTCTTAAGTATCTGGATTACCCGTGAAAGTATCATAGTATATGATCTTGTCCGAAAACTCGCATCCAACTACTGTGGGTAATGTAAATTCCCGAGTAGTTAGATGGAATCCCATCTCACCAAAAGTATCCTAAAACGCGTTTATGGATCAGCATCAAGCTATCTTTCAGGATCACAAGCAAGTCTTACACCAACTACGTCCCATTGGCCCCTGTCAACGACCGGCGCGTTAGTTCACTACTGAGCAAGGACAGGACCACTTACTCTAAACCAAAGATGTACAGCAACTTTCCGAGATCATGAATAAGCCCGACAACTTGCATCCACTCGGGCTTCCCATCTCTCCGAATGGCTTCCGCGGTCTGAAGGAGGTGCTCCATCTGAGAAAGCTCCATCTAGGGGTTGACCGTATAAACCATTAGGGGCTGACTTGAACTATGATATATGATGAGTGGCTGTAGCTACTGACATCAGGATCAGACTCGTCGATCAAAGTGTTGAGCTTTTCCATGGCTTCCCAAATACCTAATATCATGGATGTCAACCCAAAAAAAAAAAAAGAATCAATCTTGCGATTCGTGTATGTTCATTCACCCATTCGCGCTCGCACATATTTTCTGAATTTATTGCGTGCGTTGATGTTGAACTCTATAGTCTGGCGCTCTACGAATTAACGTCAAGAGATTGAGGTCATACTCTGTCAGAGATAAAACTTACCGTGTTGTTCCTTGTAGAAACTTTTGACCCTCTCACACGCTACCTCATACTGTCGAAATTCTGACTTGTCCTTGGCAAAGTCGAATGCCGATGGATCATTGAGAAGACTTGCTTTAAGAATATGACACGCGACATAGAATGAATAATCTGGAGGGTCATCGTGGCATTACCTTTATCAATATCGTCAGACATTCCCTCGAGAGTGGGTTAGATTTGGACAGACATGATAGTAAGGACTCGGAGGAGGTGTAAAATCTACGTAAAGAAATGCGAAGAGGAGTACATATGTAACAAGTCCTTGTGGATTTGCGGAGCCGGAACTTTATCGACCATCTCGTTCTCCGGGAACTTTTTCAACGTAAGAACAGGATGGGGTGCTCAAGAGATAGAGAAAAGAAGAAAGACATCCCGGACTATGGTAATTGGAGATTTTTGACAGCAAGTTTGATGTGCACCGGAAAGTCACTGGTGTTCGAATCAAATATTCAAGGGTGTCCATGACGTAGTATTACTATATCGAATCTGATAAGATGTCATATGTA
>JAGGAX010025081.1:2548-34808 GCA_017657335.1 Termitomyces titanicus | reverse complement strand
TGCATTGTTTGAGGACAACGTTTGGGATCCCGTCAGGGCTTGAGGCCTTGTGCAGGGGGAGACCCTGGATAGCAGAGAGAATGTGTCCCCTAGTGAATCTGGGAGTGGCCTGGATAGGCTGCAGATATGCAGAGGCAGGAATAGAAAACGAGGAAGGAGGACACGGAAAGAATGACTCAGCGAGTGCCTCAGCCTTGGCCGCGTTGGTGGATGCAATGCCTGGGACACCGTCTAGCGAGGTCTTCAGGTCTGGGACTCTGTCGCAAGAGAAGTCAGAGGGCTCCTTGACAATGTACTTGTTCACCAGGTAGATCTGATGCACGTCAGTAGATTCTAGCCAGTCTTGCCAGTGATCTTCCTTGGCTTTGTGGATGGCATCAGCCATCTCTCGGGACAAGCGGGCAGCTTTGGCTTTGGCTGGGTGATCTGGGATGTTGCGAAACCTGAAAGCAAGGTTTTCAGCTCGATGTCTCTGGGCCTTCAGCCATTTGAGATCGTTGTTCCACCAGCGCTTAGTATGGGGGCAAGGTTTGCATAGTGGCACCACTGCATCCAATGCAATGACTTCCTGGATGATCCTGGTAAGTTCATGCACTTTGGTATCAAATTGCTCCTTCGTCAGTATTGGTACCGCTGGAGAGCAGGCCTGTAACCTCTCCGTCAGAGCGGCATTGAACAGGGTCCAGTCTACAGAGTGGAAATCCCTGGACGGGGGAGAGAAGGTGCAGGGGACAGGAAGCTCAACCTCTGTGTGTATAGGTAGGTGGTCAGCTTTGGTAGGGCAGAGAGAAGGAGAAACAGTCGTTGTAGACGTTGAAGAGTGACAGGAACTCATGGTCGCCTAAGAAGCGGACTGTGGTGATGTCTGTGGAGTGGAGAGTCAGTTGGGTAAAATGGTCTGTGGAAAGGTTAGTGTTGATCAAAAGTACAGAGCATGAGTAGAAGCTGCCGTCTCTCTTGTGGGGAGAGGAGTATATGACTCACCAGAAACTGGTGACCCTGGTGTTGCCCAAGAAGTCGAGGTAAGGCTCTTGAATTGCAAGCACATCCCAGTCTTTGGGGCGAGCCAAAGCCAAGAGGTCTGCTTGCGCAGCGCTTGACTTGCGGACGTTTTGTTGCCATATGCGTAGTCGGCTGGGAGCTGTGAAAGGGTGTCAATTCATCAGTTAGGCACAGTGTGGGAGTTGGCACCACGCTGGTTTCCCTGATTGCTTGTCTGGATGAAGCCATATTCCCCCAGATTGCCCATGCAGCTCGGAGCACAGCTGCTTGTAGGCGTCTTCCATGTAGAGGATCACTGGCGTGACGTAGCCGGTGGAGCTGATGTCTGTTGGGAGGGTGCCAGGTCAGGGATGTGCGTCGAGGCCACTGTCGTAACTGAAGGGCAAGTCCTGAGTGGTGGAGTTGGTCGTTTTGGGGGGGCGGTCATCCATGATTGCAGGTCCTCTGTTGGGAAGTACGGCATCTTGTTTTCAGGAAGGCGGGCATCGAGGTCATCACAGCATCTCTTGAACTCTGGGCAGTTGCGGTCCGAGCTTGCGTGGTCAGATTCCAGACCGCAGACCACACATCTTTGCTTAACTGCTTTACAGACTTTGGCTGAGCACCCGTTGCTTGCGCATTTGGGGCAGCAGCCAACCTCCTTGCAGTCACCTCGATAGTGACCATACTTCTGGCAATTGTTGCACTGGATCGGCTTGCGAATATCCTTGCAGATGGTCACTTGCCGTCCGTCGATGAAGATATGGCCTCTGATCATGTCATTGGCGACGCTGGGGCTGTTGCAGGTTAGCTTGAGGGAGGCCATGGCCTAGGTCGGTGATCTGTGCTCAGGATCCTTGAGCCAGCAAGCCGAGGTGATCGAGTTCAAGGGCAGGCCATTTTCAAGTTTGATGGTGCGTTTGTCGTTGTAGTCATCGGGGTTGAAGTTGCCGTTACACGGAACGAACCTCGCGATGAGATTATAGGCCTTGTCGATGATCTCGGAAGAGTCACCAAAAATGTCACTGATGAGCTCCCAGTGCATTATCGCATATTTGCGGAATCTACTGGCAGAGTCAGTGGTGTCAAATTTGGCGAGGAACACACTGCTGCTAATGCCTTTCAGGCCGATTGCATGCATCCTTGGGGATACTATCTCAATTTCCCCATCTTCTCCAGGGCTAAGGGATGTAGCCTTGTCGTCGAGGGACTTCAGGGTTTTGTTCAGTGCATCCCAAAGTTTGGACATGCCGGTCGGCGTCGAGTCCTTAGGGGCATTCTCGTCACCGTGATCAATCTGGATGAGCACGGTCCCGGCGTCCTTGAGAACCTGTTGTTGGACACGTGTTCTGTCGTCAATGAAGAGGAGGTTGGGCGAGGGCCATGCAGGGGGGGAGGTTAGTGGGTGCTGGAATGCTGGCGGTTGCGGACGCTTTGGCTATTGCTGCCCATGTGGGGGCAGAGGCAGGCTGGGCCGGGGGTTTTGCGAGTTTAGATGCCATAGCATCCAGCGAAGAAGATACCCTGGTGAGCATCTCGGCTGTGTGCTTGAGAGCGAGAGTGGACCCTGCTCTCTGTGTGTCGTTGGCGTTGAGAAACTCGGTTGTAGAACCGAGTTTCTCTACTAGGCCGCTAAGCTTACCCAGTGCCTGAGGCAACCGGATCCATCCGTTCACTTCGAGCCTCGGGGAGCGACTTGACCGGCCCGGGGTTGGTTGCCAAGAGCGATTTGAGGTCGGAGTGGGTTGGAACCGGTCGCGGGTTTTTCGGGGTCCCCAGAGCGCTGGAACCGCTCGGGGAGGGCCTGGACGATGTTCTGTTTGGGTGGAGCATCGAGTCGGGCCCGGGATACGAGATACAGAAGAGAAGCAAGCTATCAAGAGAGTGTCGACTGACTTAGAGAGTCTGTGGGCACCAAGGAAAGTTAAATACACTGTCTACGACCTAGAAACCGCCAGGACCCCGGAAGGGATGATGGAGGTACGAGATCAAGAAGCGTCTTCAAAATCATTACTGAACGGCATCTACTAGGGATCGCTGAAGTCTAGTTCAGTCTCTCGTTGGATGCTCTTGGTGAAAATACCTGGGTGACTCTACGAGTCTGCATGCGTTCGACTTGCCGCTCAAATAGAAGTTTCTGGTGTCCTTGGAGACTCTGAAGACGGTTTAAGTCTATCACGAAGCTGAAGATGGATAGTTCAAGCTCGGTAACGACTGTTTCGTGGACATTAGCGCTCTTGGGCGAATCTCTTTTCGCTTGATTAGAGTCCTCCGCCTATTTGTTTTCCGAGGATGGTTCCCCCAACCAAATTGCCAATAATCGATGGTGCAATCTCGTTGAGGAAGGCCAGCCTGGTCTCCACCCTCCCACTCTTTGCAGAATCAATTGACGGAGACTTCGAGTCACAAACAGTATTACAGGATTGATCTCTTCGACAGACTCCGCCAGCTTTTCGGATCCCAAATCAGAATTTAGACAAAGCAATGATCCACGCCATTTCGCTTTTCAATTGGCATATAACACTAACATTCCGTTCTTTGGCGCTAATGGGTAGTTTACAAAGGATCTCGGGAAGGCCATAGATTTCGATTAGCATCAGGTCCCTCTTTGTTTTCTGTTCTTAAAACGTAACGGTAATTAGGTTTTCGTTATACGGCGAAGTATTTGCTGATACCAAGTTTCGACTAGATTATGGCAGAAGGTATGGCCAGTTTAGTTTCTTTGACTTCCTTTTCTGACAAGCGCTCCTTCTATGCAGGGAAAAGAGATTTCACCGTATTCGAGATGTCCTTGATGATGAGAATGTAAGAGAATACCTTCATATTTGACGGTGATTCTTAAATATGGAAAGATGTATTTAGAGCTGTCTTCTGATTCTTGATATAATCATTCATAGTGGTGTCGTTTCGTAGTGCACCCTTTGTGAATCGCTTGCCAAACTGAACAAAAACACATACAAGCCTGTCCCACCACCCCCATTCATCCCTGCTGATTCTGGAGAAGCAAGCTGCAAGCCGCAATCCGCACCAGGTGAAATGTCGCCCTGACTGCTCTGTGCAACTGTGAGTTGTTTGTTTCTCTGGGCTGCCGCATGATATTAGCATTATTCCGTTGGTTCTTGCAATATAGGGTCTAAACTCAGAGAGTGCAATGCGACAGGCACGTGAAGCCAAGGACAAGAAACTTCGTGAAGATGTCGACTCCTGGCGCTCCAACGTCGACAAAGAAATAGCACAAGCATCAAGAGAGCAAGTGGATGAGATTCAAGATTAGTCACCTTTGTTATCTCCAGATGACCTGATTGCAAGATGATAGATGAAAGCTCATCTCATTGTGTTTAGTAAAGACGTTCGTTCCATTGATCATGATCGTTGCATTGACAGAAAACCAGGTTCATGAATCGGTGTCCAAGGCACTAGATAAAAGTGTCGTCCGGAATTGTAGAGATGGTTATGAAAAGGGTGAAAAATGTTCGAGTCCAGGACGGTGATGCGCGTAAATGTCAGTGGTAGCGGTACAGGTATGGCAAGACAATGAATCATCCAACATATCATTTTTCGGAGGTTTATAAAACATCTTTCTTGTGAGGTTATTGATTTTCAAGGCGTAAAACGAGGACGGTACGACACCGAACAAAATCCCGGGCAGAGAGCGAGGGCAAGGGCTTAACGTGCATTTAGTGGCCAAGTCTCTAAGGGAGACTTGGCTCAGGCCTGGGACCCACGACAAGGGAGCACGTGGGGGACGACGACCGGTTGGTCGGCGCCACCCATTCCCAGGAAGGGTAGTTGCAGTGTGCCCCGTTGCATTATTGCAATCTTTTGGCTTCGTCCTCCACACCTGAGGATCACCGCTCGGCCAACAAGCGGTGATGATAACGGCTCTTAGTTCTCGGTATGTCCTTTAGTAGAGTCATGTTCTTCCTTACTGTGCCACTAGTTGGTTGATGGTTCGAAGTCCTCGATGTCGTCTGAGCCGATTGGGCGGGCTTGCATCTTCATATGTCTCATCTCATCCAGGAAATTAGACTCAGACGCACTAGTACTTCTCATCATCTGAATCAGCTTCAGCCTCAGCTTTCGGATTGAGGGATATGATGGGATAGGCTTTCGTCCTCATCAGACTCTCGGCCGATCTTGACTCTTGAGCGGTTCCTTTTGATCAACTTGTCAGGGCGATCTTCTTTGTCTTGTGACGACATTTGGTCGGTCTGTTCATCTTCGTCGTAGCTTGTGTTGTCAGGCTCTAGAAGGTCAGTCGGAGCCCTTGTGTTTAGCGATGATCCAAGCCGTAGCCCCAGCACCGCAGGAGCATAGTATCCCTGAGCGACGAGATGATGAGGAATGGGGAAGAGGAAGAATGAGAGAGGGCGCGGGCGCGGGCGAGGGCGAGGGCGAACGGTGAGGGTGAGGGCGAGGGTGAAAGGGAAAGGGTGATGGGCAAACACGAACGAAAACAACGCACTTATATACCCCTTGATGACAAGAAGCCACTGTCGCCCACCATCACTCTCAACTGTCACAACTGGAGAACAAGCCTACGACCCTGCATACCAACAAGGAATAAGCGTCCTTTTTCAACGTGTTATTGCCTGTTGTAATGATGTACATATACAAAAGCAGTGGGCGCAGTCCTTTGTGACGGAGAATCTGATATGCTGTGTTAAAGAAGCACGAAGATGACCGCATACACGCTTGATACACGCGTTTTATGCAGTACCATCAAGCCAGGCACGTCGAAGAGCTTGATTCGTGTTTACTAGAGATCGAGAATCGCCTGAGAAAGTAAAGTGGATTCCGGCGGTTCGGATAGCTTGTTTGAACGCGAGAAGGAATCACTGATCATCGATCTCGTCCTCGGCACCTTTGGATAGCACCGGAATTAAAGCCTGTCACAAAAAAGGTGCTTATGCATCACGAAACATAATAATGCATAGGAAGAATCTTGTCAGGATGCGAGGTGGATGAGCGGAATAATCCAGTAGGTCCATTCTGAGGGTCGTCTAGGCAACAGTGTGGCGCATTTGTTCTGCGATACAAAGGGATCACATGGTGATTGAATGGGGAAGTTCGTGGTGCTTTTTACGTTGTCCCTAGAAAGTTCAAGGAGTGATCGAAGGGTCCAATCGTACAGGAATATAGAATCGTCAGTCATTATATTGTTCCCTCAAGTCAAGGCTTTTCCCATACACCGTCCAGACCCTTACAAGGAATGTCGGCGCCCAGTCCATCATGGAAACACGGCTACGGTAAGGTTTGTCAATTCGTTTTCGTTCTGTCAGCGCATGGACACGGACACAGTTGTCGCGTCGGTTTCGTGTCACGCGGTATATCAGCACAGTGGGACCCGGGCCGAGGAGTCGATTAACACTCACTTTTGGTCCACTTGGCGCGCTCTCTGCACAACTGACAGACATTCTCGATGGCGGTGGTAGCTGTGCAATCGACAGTCTA
Source organism: Termitomyces titanicus (assembly GCA_017657335.1). Taxonomy (NCBI): domain Eukaryota; kingdom Fungi; phylum Basidiomycota; class Agaricomycetes; order Agaricales; family Lyophyllaceae; genus Termitomyces; species Termitomyces titanicus. The sequence goes on along the minus strand of JAGGAX010025081.1, from coordinate 28,373 downwards.
GTATGTACATGTCATTTAGTCAGGGCTTTTCTAAATGAGAAAGAAGGGAATGAACAGGCGAGCTAAGGTAACCCTACTCCCGGAGGATCTATGTAAGTTTAAATGTTGTTAGAGTTGTCTACTCATGATTGACACTACTGCTCACCCTGTGTGTTTAAATTTTCCTCCGTCGGGCCCACCGTCTCAAGGTTGCTCATTAAATTGAGGCAAGGAGCATACACTCACCAGGCTCCCGTCACATTGATCCCCATCGATTCTGGTGATGCACTGGCAAGCCGCATCGTTCCGTGTCAGATGAACGTCCTAGGCCTCCTGACCAGTCTGTGTAAATGTGGGTCCTTTAAGTCTCTACATAACCCCCAGACCTGAAAACGAGAAAATCGGATAGCTTGCGACTGTAGCTCCAGGAAATGGTAGGGCTGTATAGGTGGTTTCAAGATCAGGAAAGTGAAGTAAGTTGAATGCGATAAGGAGGGACTTTAAGCGCCGCTTTACCCTATGGAAATTGTGTGGGTTTACGATCGTCAGCCGGGAGCCGAGTGATATGTACACACATAGAATGATGATCTCGCGAGGACCGAGGCAACAGCTGGATCCCACCTTGACAGTACATATCTATCTCCGTGTCATTTGAGAGTCCAACTTTGGACGTATGGGGATCACGGAAAACATACGCGTACGGTAGGCTCTTGTGGAGAGTAATATCGAAGTAGATACACTGTGTAGTCATGAGATAGAAAGTCATTTACATAAAATATCAGGAACATACGATTACGGTGACGTTGTCGGACGAGAAAGGATATGCCGGTGGTGAAGGGTCCCAGAGAGGTCTGAATGGTCACGAGAACGTGTCCACAAGTAGAAGCTACAGATGCAATGAGGCTTCAGGTTCTTGGTGGCGTCTTTGATACTTTGAAATAACGAGGCACTTCATTCAGGCACCATGACATGACCGTAAAATCAAAAAACTTCCGTATCATTCTTGGAGGAAACATTCAATGAATGAATGCGTTCGATCGTCAAGCATCAATAGAATATTCTTGATACGTAAGGGTGAATTGAATATTGCGCGTCTTGTTGATGTGACTTGTCCAGGCGCTAGTCTGGATGATACAGATACAGATATTTCAAGCCCTTAAATGACGACTGATCCATGCATCACGGTCGGTGCTGACTTTGGCAGGCTGACACAAGGGTGAATCTATCTGATATCGAAGGTTATGTGCAAGGTGTCATTGCGCAGTGAAGTCCCGCGAGAGTGCTTTCTTTCATTGTCAAATGCCACGTCGAGCTCCACGTAGGCGATTCTGACATGGAGAATAGGCGAGCGAATACGAAAAAGGTGGCTATAAGTATTAGAAATGAGCCCACTTGGCATGTCGGCCCTAGAAAGAGAGATGATTTGGGGCATATTAGTCTAAGTATATGGATGGCCTACATAACTAAGTGCCAATGCAACCAACACGTAATCATAAAAGATAACAATCAGCCAAGGCCACTCACTTGCCATCTTTACGGAATCTACTACATAGTAGATTTCGTCCGTGATTTGCAAGGCTGTCAAGGTCCTTCAAGTGGAAAATCGACACCTGTACGATCCTGTGATCCTGTTTCGGTGAGATGATCATTCACTATAAATATTGCCGACTCGGAGAGCATCAATCGACGGCACATACGATATCAGAGGTAGGGAAAGATTATGTTGTTGTCAAGGTGTGCACCCATTCCAGTTCACCTGACAATTTAGTATAAGTACTCTACTCGGTTATTGGCAGTGGCCGAAATCTCGGCGACGTCGGAACTGTCAGCTGAGAGAAGCAAGAGCTTTTGGCTAGGACCACGCAGAAAATGGTTTCCCATCCGCAGCAATGGAGGAAACGGGTATCTGTAGTACTGACTTGATAGAGGGGTATGTATATAGATGTTCAGATGATGATGGGGAGCATACGGGCGGCACCGCCACATGGTTTGACGTTTAATCCATTTATTTCTCAACGCGACTTGGGTTCTTTTCTATTTTCTTATTCGCTAACGTCCATCAACCGACGTCGATGGACGACGTCGCCTCGCCAGCGCTGGTCCTGGTCCCTTCTCCCCATTTGAAGTTCGACTCATCCCGAGCTCGTCCGACCTCAGAGACAACCATAGTCTCCATTTATTCCATGTACGGCGACGACCGACCAAGGACCAGCTGGTCGGCCTCGTCTATGCTCGCGGCCAATGATAAAAAATCTTACCAAGTCACTGGCAGGCCTCCTGTGCCCAGAGTCAAAGTACGGCTGCCTGATGACCCCCAGCTGCCGATACCAAGTGAGAACGACGACAGCGAGCTGGCTTATTGCAATGACTATGACACCAAACTCAATTTAGACCCGCTTTCACACCCGGCAGCATTTCGCACGTATACCCCCTCATCAGAGCTTCTTGGCTCAGAAAGTCTGAGTTTCCGAACAAGTGCAACGTCGTCTCGGTCGCGAGAGTCGACGCACAACCCCGATTCCTCAGCGAGTCTAAGAAACTCTCACGTTCGGTCTGAATCTGCCGATCGTGACCTTCCTCCTCTCCCTCCATCACTTCCTTCCTCGCGGCATGCGACTCCCGCCGCTACGCCCCCGAGACAACCCTCACCCGCCCCCTCACTTCCCCTCAAGCACCCAATCGCCCCGACGAAAAGCAAGACATCCCTCGCACCCTCTGAAGGCGAGGACATGGACGCCTTCCACGTTCGCAGCACGTACGCCCAGCTCGAAGCATCCGGCGTTAAAGGTGACGGCTTCGAAGACGGCGTTGAGCGCACCCGCGCACGCGTCGGGCCAAGCCGATCAAGCCAGCTCAACGCCTTCGCAGCACTCGGCGACGGCACAGAAAAGTCCAAGGCACTCGGGCCTAAGGAACTCGAAACGCTCGCCAGCGTAGACCGGTGAGTCGGCCGGCGGAGCTTTTTGTTAGAGAAATATAAAGTATTCACGACTACACTAACAAGCTACGGGTTCTTTACTGTGCCTTCGCACGACCGCCTCGTTCTTCTCGCCGCTGAACCGCTGCAAAAGCGTCTTGCGCCTGTACCCGGGGGACAGGGATCGGTATCGGCGCCCGCAACGTCGATGGCACTCCGTGAGCTTCCGCCTGTGACGCCGCCGCCGAAGGAGATGTCGCGGATAGGCAAGTGGACGAGGATGATGGTACCCCTTCTGCGCGATGCCGGTGCGAACGTCGTTACGTGGGGCGTGAGGTCAGGGAAGGAAAGTAAGCTCCGCCGGCGTGTGTACAAAGGGATCCCTGACGCGTGGAGGCGTGCGTCATGGGACTTTCTAATGGGGCAGTACTCGAGTTTTGGGACGATGGAGGTGGAGGGACTCCTGAAAGAGTATCGAGACGCGCTAGATAAACCGTCGACGTATGATATCCAGATCGACTTGGATGTGCCGAGGACGATCAGTGGGCATATCATGTTCCGGACGCGGTACGGTGCCGGGTGAGTGTTTTTGTGTCTTTCGTTCTCGTCCCGTCTGATAGACATCCACGTCGCTCAGACAACGCTCGCTGTTCCACGTCCTCCATTGCTTTTCCCTCCGATGCAACAAATGCGGGTACGTCCAAGGCATGGGCCCCATCGCCGCTACCCTCCTATGCTATTTCGACCCCGAACGCGTCTACGCCTCCCTCGTGCGTCTGCATGACGCCTACTCTCTCCACACAGTCTTCAGCCCGGGCTTCCCGGGCCTCCTCGAGGCGATATACGTCCAAGAACGCATCACGGAGCAGATGATGCCCGATGTGTTTGGTGCGTTCAAGAAACATATGATCTCTACCACATCGTACGCAACCAAGTGGTACATCACGCTGTTCAGCAATTCTGTGCCGTTCCAGACGCAACTGAGGTTGTGGGACGCGTTTTTGTTGGAAGGGTATGATGTGTTTATCGCGGTGGCGGTGGCGATCGTGTGGATATATCGAGGTGCGTCTCTCCCCATTCGTGTGATAGATACCATATTGACGACATCTACAGATCAAATCACATCATCCACCGCAAACTTCGAAACCGTGCTCTCCCTCTTATCATCGTTCTTCGTCCCAGAAGACGAAGACACACTCATGGATTGGATAAGCCACATGCTCGGAGACAAGAAGCTCAGGTCGAGCATGCGCAGGTGGAAAGAGGACTGGCGGGGTCTCGTCGCTGCCGGCAAGGATGGCACTGCTCTACTCTGATCCTCCTCTCTTCTTTTTGGAGAGTTTTCCTCGTATACCGATCTTAATCTCATTGGTAACGGTCGATAACCCCACTCTCGCTCTACCGCCACGACCGAACCCTGATTTCCGTTCGCTGGCTGGATCATTCATTCCACCTACTCCTGTCTTCCTTATCACTCACTTTCAAAAACCCCATAGCATACATACCCGCTTGCATTACTCTCACACAATCTTCATTCCTTCCGGTCCTTTCGTCCTTCTGATCCTTCCTCATCCTCCTCATTCGTTGTTTTCTTCGTTGTCTTTCATCTTTCGTTCCTCACTCACTGATCGTCAGCTTTGTTTCCTTTTCTCATCTATCACTCCTTGCGTTTTGCCGCATGTATCATCAATAGTCAATGAAATGAACCCCGAGTAACATGAGACGTTTCAGCTTTTTTGAGTTGTCAGATTGTCAGATCATAGTATAATGTACAACTGTTGTGTTTGCCACTTCGATACATACATACCATCTAACGCCGATGTTGACTGGTTTCAGTACCTGAGGACTACTCATACATATTTCTTCATTTTTACGCGTTGTACAAAGGTTAGTATTTCGATTGTCTAATACCGGTACCGTGATAAAATCTTTTTTTTTACTTCTTCAGCGCTTGAAAGAGTAGTTAAATGTCTATTTCTTGAGGAGAGCAGGGGCTTTCAAGCCAGCAGAGAGGCCCTTGTCACCAGCATAGGTGGCGCCGGAACCAGCGAGCTCCTCCCTGATGCCGAGTAAGATCACGATTAGTATATGATGGACCAATGAAAGGAAAAGACAAGACGCACTCGATGCGGAGAAGGGCATTGTACTTAGCGACACGCTCGCTCCTTGCAGGGGCACCAGTCTTGATCTGGCCGGTACCAAGGGCAACGACGAGGTCAGCGATGATGGTGTTCTCGGTCTCACCACTGCGGTGGGAGATCATGACACCCCATCCATCAGACTGGGCGAGTTGAGCACTATCATTCAAGTTAGTATGTAAACAACAGTTGTAGAATCACACAACTCACGCCTGGATGGACTCAGAGATGGTGCCGATTTGGTTGACCTGGATAACGAGAGATTTTAACCATGGCATACACCAATACAAGTAGACTGTAAACATACCTTGAGGAGGAGACCATTGCAAGCCTTCTTCTCAATGGCGGTCTTGATACGGAGGGGGTTGGTCACGGTCAGATCATCGCCAACAATTTGAACGCCGCTATTCGCGGTGAAGTGGACCCAAGCCTCCCAGTCATCCTGGTCAAAGGGGTCCTCAATGGAAACGATGGGGTACTTCTTGATGTAGGAGAGGTAGAGATCAGCAAGCTCAGTGCCGGAGATCCACTTGCTGGGATCAGAGTTGGCGTTCTTGAAGTCAAGGTCGTACTTGCCGTCCTTGTAGAACTCGGAGGAGGCGACATCGAGAGCGATCTTGATTTTGCCCTCGTAGCCGGCCTTCTTGATAGCCTCAGTGAGAAGCTCAAGCGATTCCTCAGCACCAGAGACGTTGGGGGCGAAACCTCCCTCATCACCGACATTGACGGCTGGTTTGATTTCATGAGCAAAGAAACACAATTAAAGATCGTCAAAACTGACCATCAATACCGTACTTAGCGGTGATCACCTTCTTGAGAGTATGGTAAGTCTCGGTACCGATCTTCATGGCCTCAGTGAAGGAGGTCGCGCCGGTGGGAAGAAGCATGAACTCCTGGAAGGCAAGCTTGTTTCCGGCGTGCGAGCCACCGTTGATGACGTTGAAGGCAGGGACCGGTAGGACGAAAGGAGCCTTGACACCAGCGAGATCGGCGAAGTGCTGGTAGAGGGGAACACCCTTCTCAGCGGCGCCGGCCTCAGCAGCTGCGATGGAGACACCAAGGATGGCGTTAGCACCGAGCTTGCCCTTGTTTGACGTTCCATCGAGTTTGATGAGGAGGTCATCAATCTCAGCTTGAGAGGTGACTTTGAGATCGGATTTAATGAGTTCGGGCGCGATAATGTCGTTAACGTTGGCAACAGCCTTAGAAACGCCTTTACTTGGATTGAGGAGATAAATGAGATCGCGCGGGTCAAGACGAATCACCTTTGCCTAGGTAGCGATCCTTGTCACCATCGCGCAGCTCGACGGCCTCATGAACACCAGTAGATGCTCCGGAGGGAACAGCAGCGCGAAATCGGCCTAGGACGCGTCGAAAAAAAGTCAGTAATGACAACACAGAACGCGACAAGGCCCACCGACCCTTAGCGGTGTGAACGTCGACCTCAATGGTGGGGTTGCCACGAGAGTCGAAGATCTAGAAATAAATGAGCGCCATGACAGACACGGCCACGAGCGCACTACCTGACGGGCGAAGACTTTTTCGATAGACATGATAGTGAAGATATGAGATGATTTACGACCAGCGAATTCTAATCGATGCCTTTTAGGATCTTAATCTTTTCCCACGCACGTCATTGGTCGATTTCGGTCGGCATGCCTCCCGGGCCCATCTTTCGCATTTGATATTTCACTACGGCCAGACACGTCTCCGATATCGATGTTGTGATATGGACCCTCACACTATGTAATTTGACTCAGCGGCTGTACAGTCACCAGTATGTTTGATAGTATCGTTCCGTTACATCTAAGTCAATACCAGGATGGATGTCTCTACGACAAAGGTATTCAGGCGAGGAGCTGCCAGATAGAAGAATCTACTCACAAACTACATGCGCCGAGTGCTCGCCAAGTAATCTGAGCTGAGACAGCAATCAGTTTGCCTTTCCGCGCTTGCGCCCCTCCCCTCGTTTCCCAACAGGCAATGACTTCATCAGTGCCGCCTGCTTGCGATTTTTATTTTTGACGTTAGCGTTCGTATAGAAATTCTCCGCCTTGCGCTGAAGAGCAACCGGACATCAGCTAAGCCTTGTCAAAACAACGTCATATGCGTACCTTGTTCGTCTTCATGCGCGGCTCTTTTTTGGATTGTGTCGTTTCAACATCGTCCGCTTCAGAATTTGCTAGAAGGGTAATCAGATGGTACTGATTTCAGAAAGAATGAGACACACCTTCTACAATGTCATTGCCGTCTTCATCAACATTAGGAATTTCCTCCTTGATGCCCTCAAAGACGTCATTCCATGTCAACTCTTCCTCCTCATCCCCTCCTTCCTCTTCACCCGTATCCTGATCAACTTCAGCGTCACCTTCCTCTTCTGCCTCGTCCACTAAGTCTTCATCTTCAAGTGGCTTCACATCCTCTGGAAGGAACGAGTTCTTTTGGATGATCGAACCTAGATTCTGCTTCACGCCCGGTACTTCCATCGGCTCAGGCTCAATCGCCTTACCCTTCCCCTTTGTATCCGCCTTAGCCTGCTCCTTCTTCCTCTTCTTCTCCTCCAGCCTGTTCAGCTCCTCGGACCGCTCAGGAGGGGATACAAAGTATGGTATCCGACCTCGCACCCAATCACTCAAAATGATCTTAGCTACAGACTCTAGATCCGGCTCGCCACCTTTTAACAACCGCCCCTTCATCCTTGCAAGCTTGTCGAGGAACATATCTGGAGGCCAATTCTGTGAATTGTCCTCTGAGTTTGGTAGATCAAGGCTATATGTGCGCGCGAGGTATAGTGGCTTGACACGTTCCATGAGCGCAGGTATATGCTCTGACGGCGTGGGCAGGGCTTCAACACGCACTACGCCCTTGAGGACGGTGGATGTGTGGGAATCTTGCGCAGATGCGGGCACGATTCCAGGGCAGTCGATTAGATATATTCTCCGTGTGAGTGTGATATATTGCCAAACCTATCGTTCACCCAGTGTTCAAGTTGGTGATCCAATAAAGGGAGACGAGAAATACCTTAGTTTCACCAGGAACGGGTGCTACGGAACAGACTTTGTTGCTTTTGAGGGTATTAATGACACTGCTCTTCCCAACGTTAGGATAACCGATAAAGCCAACTGATATCTGCTTCTTGTCGGAATGTAGTTGGGCGAATTGGCGAAGGAGTTGAATGAGCGAGCCCTTGCCAAATGAGTGATTAGGGGAAGCATGGAAAGCGATAGTTGGGAATCTAGGCGTCAAGTGTTGAATGTACCGTGCCTGAAATATCACTCAGTCAGCTCCAGAATAGCTGGAATAAAATGAGACGCAACTGTGACCCAATTTGGTACCAAGTCGCACTTGTTGATAATGAGCACAATCTGTTTGTGCGATTTTTCCTTTCTGATATACTCGATAACGGATTCACACATCGTCCCAAGAGGGTCTCGAGCATCAAGGACATGAAGGATGACATCAGAGGAATCGATGACTTTGTAGAGTTCGCCGTATATCCTTCGAGATGTTCCTTTCGCATAGATAGGCTCGTTGTAATCGGCGTGCGTGGGGACTTCGGCGATAGATGAAGCAAGGGGTTCTGGAATCACCCAGGTCAGTGATGAATTATAAGAGGACGTTTAAAAAAATCTAACCAATAGCAGGAGCAGTTGTATCTGCCTCTTCCGCAGCAGCAGCTCCAAGTTTACCAAGTTCCTCGAACGAACCAACGTCGATTCTAGGCCTTTTTCGTTGAGCTTTGGGGCCAAAAGTATCTGCGAAGGGTTCGGTTTCGACAATATGCGGTCGCTGCATCAAACATAAGCCAAGGTGACTCGAAAGACGCAAAACCGCATACCTTCAAAGTATGTGGGTTTTGCCCATCATCGAGGAGAGCCATGGGTAGCTTATTGCGTCGGAGAAGCACAGAGTAAGGATCAGCCTTTCTCTCTGCCAGGCTCGTTCGGAAATGATCCAGCGCAGTCTGCGAGATCACTCTCGTATTTCCTTCATAATCAATTCGTCAATTCAGCAATCCATAGATACTAACCATTTTGAACACTCACCAAACCATCTCCTGTCAGGCTGCACTCTCCCTGGCTTCGTTTCATTCTCTCCCTTCTGAAATGCAGCAGCCTGAATAATCTTGCCGTCCTTGTCCCGCACAGCCTTACCAGAATTCAACATCTTGAGGCGGGCGACCTGCTTCCCGGTGCGGTAGAAATTCTCGCCCTTCACGCGGGCGAGAGATATCTTGGGGCCGGAGCCCGAAGACTTGGCTTTACCAGGCGAAGTGGTCTTCTTTGTCGGCGCCATTGAGCAAAGAGGATGGGACGGTAGACAGTGCACCGTAGTAGAGTTCAAAAATAATCTTGCAAATCGAAGTATTCTCACGGTCAATATATTGGTCGGAAAGGTCACCAGTTTGTTGATCTCCAATATAGTTCCTCTTCCAAACTTCTGAGTCAAAGAATGAATCGACCTCTTGAGCTGACATTAGATGATAAGAACTGGAAAGAGAAAAGCGGAAACATATGCTTTTAATTTATTACCAAACGACTACTACACTACACCGTAGAGGACGAGATGTACCAGCAAAAAATCGACATGCCGCGTCCTGCACAACGTCGACGTCGACACTTCCTAGACTGAAAGATCTTCTTGGAAGAACAGGACTCGTGATAACGGGTCACTGGCACTGATCTCGATGGTCGAAACCTGACATCGGTCAGCGTGGCATTTCTCCCGTGAAGAAAAAAGAAATAAAGGGAGAGGACGAGCCTTATATAGTTTAAGATGTTCCCACGGTCAAGTGATTTTGGAAATTTCGCGAGTGTGGTGACTGAGCACACTAATTCACGCACATTAAATACGAAGGCAACGGCAGACATGTTCAGAGCCTGTCGGGCCCAACGTGAGTGGTCTGGGAACAGTTCTAGCTCAAACTACTGATTCAGAGATCGTTAGCCTCGCGAATAATCGCATCCTCGAGCTCACATTCTTCACTTCACACTTCGTCTGTCCTTCACGCCCAAAACTCACGCCAGCATGTTGCCCGTGCAATCAAAAAGGCCAACATTCGCAATACAGAAGAGCGCTTCAAAATAGCAGAGGGAAACAAGCCCAATATCGTTCTTGGAACTCGGCTAGTAGATGACACGACGAGGTGGCCAAAGTGCCGCCTCGCGAAAGTCCTCGTCGACATGGAACCGTTGGTCTCAGAAAAGGTCGATCTTGTACCCACAGAAAAGGCCGTAGGAACTGTTTACCTCCCGAGCCAAACCAACTTCGGAGTCGGTGAAACGGAGAAGCAGTTCCTGTTTGAGCAATTGCCCATATTTCCTTCAACGGATGGGCAGCCCCCCGATGTAGTCCACTCATCTGGGGGGCATGTTTCACCTGAGCAGATCGCTAAGGTAGCCGATATATGGGAGATGAAGAAGGCAAATAGCCTCAAAATAGCTAATGAGTTCGCGAAGGTCATTGACCTTCGAAATGCGAATGCGGCTGGCATTGCCTACGAGAATCGCAAACGTATTATCGAAGCCTTTTCCACACCGAAAAATCCCTTTGACCCAGGCCGTTCTGAGGTTCAAGGTTTGTGGTACTTTTCCGTTCTCCAATCTTGAGCTGATGCAATATTCTCTCCTACAGCGGCACTTCTTACATACAAGATTCGAAATCTGTGGAATCATTTAACGACATTTAAACGAGATCTTGGAAACCGACGCGGACTTCGCATGCTTATCCACCAACGTGCAAAGATTTTGAAGTATTTAAAAAAGACCGACCGAAGACGATATGAAGTCGTTCTTAAACAGCTCGCGCTGGTGCCAGAAAGTGTCGAGGGGGAGTTGGTATTGTAGTAATGTACGAAAGTAATACATAATATTAATGCAAGATTCTTCCGACCCTTCATGTGGAACTGACGATAAAATGGGCAGGGGCAGGTAACAAGGACGTTTCTGAGTATAATGTTGACACGGATGTACATGGTGGGCTGGGCTGTACACATGTATAGATCACTTTTGTCCCAGAGCCTTGCACTAATTTGAGATAGGACGTGCAGCAAGATCCGCATGATGGTGAGGTTTTGAAACCGTCGCATTCTGTTACATTGGATGTGAGTTTAGGGCTTGATTTGTTCTCTGGCTCCTGACTGTCGGCATGTTTTGATACAACTACCAGTCATCTGCATCGACGTCGAGATCAATTGTTCCTTCGCGCTTCTTCGCCTTCCGTGCCTTCCGTGCCTCCTGTACTTCCTTGCTTGAGAGGAGTACAACGACTCTGCGTTGGCGCTGGAGACGAGGGAGTGCAGCAAAGTCCTTGTAATAATCTCTGTTTTCTTCAGGTTGTTGAATTTGATGTCTATAATCATTGATTATCGATTTTAGTCCTAGCGTAACACTAACAAAGACTCACTGTTCTTTGAGATGTGTTCTGATATCATCCATGGAGGTGGGAGCGGTTTCTGCTGAAGTATCTCTGCAATGAATGCAAGACCAAGTTGCATCTTCCGGAAGAGGGACTTCTTGGACACGAGGAATGGATTGTCCCAAGAGGGCGGATTTGTTATACGAGGATCTATTGTTGCTCTTGAAAGCCTCAACAGCTTCATCGATATCCTCAGGATTGATTTTGACCCATGATGCTTCTGATTTATGGTGTTCCCAACCTTGATGTTCCACCTGGCCACAAGTCAGAAATCATCATTGACAAAAAGTGTTTTCTGCGAGGACGTACAGCAAAACGCCACGGAAAAGCCGACATCTCGTATAAATAGGGAGATTTCTTCTTGTCGGGACAATTGTAGGCACACTGAAGGCATCCGAACCAAACACCGAGACTATCTAATTCATCCGCAGTTGTCGTGTCAGGATCTAAGCCTGCCTTCTCCACGAGCACTCTAACGCATTCTCCTAGCGTGCTATTGATGCGGAGAGGGTGGGTTGACCACTGCCTACGCTGAGTGCATGTGTTGTCCAACTTCCGTACAGGTTCCGGTGGTGTCTGTGGTTCTTCGATCTCCCACCAAGACATAGAACTCCGGGCCACCGCCTTCCGTGTTAAACAGATATGGCCTTTGACCTTTGGATAGAAAAGAGCACCTGGTCGGGGAATATTGTACCCGAGATAGTCATTTCCCTCGTACCCGACATCTTCATCCGAAGAAAAGTCGAGATCATCATAGCTTGAAGGCGATTCCTCACCGTTCCTGGAAATACACTTTGAGCACTGGAAAACTGTGGTCGCCAACTTCAGTTTATCGGAAAGAATTGCCTCATCCAAGGGAGAGATGTTCGTGCTCGGAGACTTGCTACCCCATGATGGCACGGATTTGTTGCCATTGTCCTCGTTTCTGTCGCTCGCGTCGTCGCTCTCATCACTAGGAAAATCGTCTCTAGATTTATCAACGAACTCGCCGAAGTCGTTCCATCTGCTGGTCCATGCATAGTGATAACTGCTAAAATTGCTGTGCGCAAATCTGTCCTCTTCTTTCATGACTTGTATTAGATATCCGTCAAGAGACTGCTGCCAATTCGTGATGAACTCGGGAATCCGAGGCACGACGTTGGCAAAGCTTGCTTCGTCCACGTCCATTTCGGTCGGATTTTCCAAAATGTCTTTGACAGGACCAAAGCTACAGAAATCGAGACCCGAAGGCATCACGTCGGTGTAAGGATAGTGTTCAACCATGTATGCACGAAACACCGCAACAGCTTTTGGTTTCCGTTGCAGCACGAGCTCGGCATGCTCACGCTTCAGTCGTATTGCACGCATTTTGTCCATGAACTTGATGACGGGCTCGCGAACATTTGTCCATACTATTTGATCGCGGATAGTTAGAGCGATTTGGAAGCGCAAGAAGGTATTGTACATAGACTTACTACGTTCAGTCAACATTTGTGGCTTTCTAACATGTTCTTGATCCTCAAGAGAGTAAGGGTGACGGATGCTAGCGATATCTTCTTCATAACCAAGTGCTTTCAGTTTTTCAATGATGCTGAGAACAACGATGAGAGATAGGCCGTAATTTTCTCATGATCATAAAGCTACTCACGCATCGCGTCGCGCGTCCCTTAATTGTCGTAGTTCAGAACTTCTATCCATTATCTGTGTCTCAGACCATTCTAAGCATAGCGACGCATGCTGTGGGTCCTCAAGCACAAAATGATAACAGGGTAAAATAGGAATATGTACCATTTGGACATCAAAGATGTCTTTTCGTCTTTCGCGTATGAATGCATTGCGGGCTTCTTTGTTTGGAAGAGAAGAATACTTTTTTTTCATCTCTTTCAAGTCATCACGGAAAACTTGAACGGCGTTGGACCATGGACGAAGTTCTGTCGTAAACTCAGTGAAAGAGCTGAACCGTCTGAGCCAACACATACTATATGGTCGTGAAAGCAAGAGGGTCTCTACAGGAAAATTGTCCGTATCTCCCACAGGTATTTCTTCTGGTAAATAAACATAGGTCATCCTCACGAAGCATTAGAATTAGTGCGTTGATGCAGCAGATATCAAATCACTTGTCTTTGGCACACTTGTTGCAAATGCGCACTCTTAACATCCATTCTACTCCTCGAACCATGGCTTTGTTACAAAACTGTTAACACAAAAAATTCATTCATCAATTTCGCGGTCAAGAGAAGAGAAGGTCTCACATGACAATGAGGATCAAAGGCAAGGTTCACCCAGACTGGCTCAGCCATTTCAGGTGGACAAGGAGGCAAGCCAGCAGTCTCAAGACAAGCCTTCCAAACTGATTTAGAGGACTTGTTCATAAGAAGGCGCCTGAAGTCCTTTGTCGTGCGTGCGATTCTAAGTAGATCGAAAGGCTTGAGGTTTCTGAAGACCTGTACAACAACGTCGCATGATTCAGACGCTTGACAAAAGCTCACAAATGAAGCCTTACTTCAAAAAGAATGTCTATTGGTAACTTGACAAGACCTGATAGTTTGCCTTTCACGCGCTTTTTGACATCCTTCTTGATAACATGGACCGCAGCATCGCGTTTTGAAGTGGGACTTTCATCCCCAGGATTGGGCGCACTATGAGGGGGGTCAGATTTATGTTTCTTTGAAGCCCTGGTCTCCATAGTATGTTGCGATTTGCTTGAGGGAGCCTTCATAATAGTTAAGAGAAGACAAAGAACAAAGAACAAAGAGCAAAAACGTGTGGAGCCAGGATCGTGATACGCGTAGACCACGTGCTCCATCGCGTCGCCTCATTGTAATATCTCCCCATCGAGGGTAGCGTGTTAATACATATCCTCTCCTAGAATGCGTTGAGGCCGGCGGTGATATATCATCTAACATTTCCAATCAAAATTGTTCCCGTTTGAAGTGACTCCACACCTTATCGTCGAGACAAATGGATGAAAAGTGGAGACTTTAATTGAAATTTTGATCCTTAGTCAGGTTACAATGTCATTCTATGGCTGTTTTCATCGCGTGAGTTGCTCCCCCAAACAATACTCGATGGAAATCGAATATTTCATCCGAGATCTGTCCCAGAACGGGCGCGCACCTTTCCATCCTCCGTGAAGAATACAACGAGCCGAAACTGGTGTTCGAAAGAAAGCGGTGCAGCAAAATCCCGATAATAATCTTTGTTTTCTTCAGGGTTTTGAAGTTGATGTCTGATTATTACATTAAGTCAAAATGTGGACAACCAGAACAGTTATGACAGACGCACTTGTCGTCGAGATGCACCGTGATAACGTCCAGTGTAGTGGGAGATAGCTCAGCTGAGGTATCCCTGCAGTATGTGAAAGACCAAGTCATATCTTCTGCTGGGATAATTTCCGGATATACCACCCTAATAAAACGTGCGAACTGGAGGTCATTATGCGACGATTCAGGATGGCTTTTGAAAGCTTCGACAGCTTCACTGATATCCCCTTGTCCAATCGCAGCCCAAAGCGGTTCTTGGTGATGATGCTGCGATCCATAATGTTCGACCTTTGGTTTTCCACAAAGTCAATGATCACGATGGAATTGAAAACCATGGAGTTGACTTACAGCTTGACGCCACAGAAAGGCAGGCATCTCAAACGGGTCGTGGGAGTTAACCTCGTGCCCGATACAGTGTATGCAAGCAAACCAGTGCGAGACCTGATCCATGTCTTCCGCGGTCGTCGACTCGGGATTCAAGCCTGCTTCCTCCACGAGGACCTTGACACAGTTACCCAGCCTAAGGCTGATACGTAAAGGGTGGGTAGACCATTGACGGCGCCGCTGGTGAGAGTGATCTAGCTTTCTCGTAGGCTCCACTGGTTCTACCAGTAACGATGAATAATAATCGTCATAGGATTGCCAGGATTGTCGTGTCTAGCAGATATGACCCATAACTTTGGGGTAAAAAAAGGACTCCCGGTAGGGGCCACTGATCTTCGAAGTCATCCTCGTAAAACTCATCTTCAGAACCATAGTCGTCGTCATCATCAGCGAAAACAAAAGGTTCAACTTGAAGCTTGTTGGCATTCCAGGAGACATTCTCTGCATTGAAAAACGGTAGTTGCAAGTTTAAGTTCGGCATGCAGAGTCGCTTCATACTCCGGAGGAGGTTCCAAGTACCAACGTCGCGTTTTCTTCGCCGTACAGTGTAGTGAAGTGTCACCGTCTTCGTTGCTCTCACTGTCATCTTCATTTTCATCGCCGTCAACGAGCTCGCCGAACTCATTCCACTTTAGATAAAGGAAGTAGTTATCCTCTGCCATAACTTCCACCAAGCGCCTGTCGAGAGATTCCCTCCAGTCCGCAATCAAGTCTGGAATAAGGGGCACGACATCTGCAAAGCTCGTTTCGTCCACGTTAGCCTCGGTTGGCTGCTCGAGAATCTCTTCGACAGGACTAAAACCACAAAAGTCGGAGGCCTGAGGGCATCACGTCGGCAAATGGATAACGTTCAGCCATATATGCACGGAACACGGCGATAGCACTTAATTTGCACTGTAGCACAAGTTGAGTGTGCTCACGAATTAATCGTACTGTACGCATATCTCCATGAACTCAAGAATAGGTCCACAAATGTTTGCCCATACTGTGAAATTATTTGGATCAGATAAAAACCGGACAGGCTTGAGAAGTTCTTTGGAGCTTACTTCGTTCAGTCAATTTCTGTGGTTTCTTGACAAGCTCATGATCTGCCAGGGAAAAGGGATATCGAATATTTGCAATATCTTCTCCATATCCAAGTACCACGAGTTTCTCCGTGATGCTATGGTCGCCTGTGAAGAGGAGTCTTTGTGATCTGAACACAACACCTACGCATTGAGTCGATCAGTCTTTAATTGCTTCAGCTCGAGATGCCTGTCCTGTGTTTGCCCCACGGCCCATTCGAAGCATAGATCGGCATGCTGTATACATCACTTACAAGACAATCGAGAAAATGATTTTAAAATACCTTTTCTACCTCTGCAAGGTATGTGCGCCGTTCATTTATGGATACCATGTGAGCCTCGTTGTCCGAAAGAGTAGAATACTTCCTTTTCATTTCCGTCAAGTCATCATGAAGGACCATTCGATGCGAGTGAGAAGCCGATTCTGGTTCTGCTCGAAAAATGAGCCGATAAAACTGATTCATTTGAACCCATAACTCACTGGGTGGTCGCGAGGCTAGAAGAGTCTCCACAGGAAAATTGATCAAGTTATTCATGGATGGCTCTGGAAAAATATAGACATGAATGAATCTATGCGATGTATTTCAATATCTCCATCGTTTCATGGGTGAATTCATGATTATGTACTCACTTGTCTTTAGCACAATTACTACATATACGAACTCTCAAGGCCCATTCAACTCCTCTTACAGAAGCTTTACTACAAAACTAATAGAATTTTGGTCGTTATTTGTGGCACGTTGGAAAAAAACGAGGTTTTTTACATGGCAATGGGGATCAAAGACAAGGTGAACCCAGGCTGGTTCGGTCATCTCGGGAGGACAGGGAGGCAAGCCTGGAATACTTTCAAGAGCCGCTTTCCAGACTGATTTAGAGGATTTTTGCATAAGGAGACGCCTAAATTCCTTCGTCGTGCGCGCGAGCCTGAGCAGATCGAAAGGTCTAAGGTTTGCAAAGATCTCAATATCACAGGCAACTGGAATGAAGATTAATCTGGACAATAAAAAGGTTTCTTACCTCAAAAAAATGTCTATCGGTAAGTTTAAGAGCCCCGAAAGCTTTCCTTTGACGCGTTTTCTGACTCCAGCTGGCCTTTTCTTGATGATATGGGGGTTTTCTTGATCCTGATCGATATGCGCCATTATAGTAGAGTGAGATCTACGCTTCTTTGAAGTCCTCATCAACATAGCCTCCAGATTCGCTGGACTCAGGTGGAAGAAAAAAGACTGAAACAAAAGTAAGTAGACGAGCCTCTGACAAGGCGCGATACGCGTAGACCACGTGCCCAGTCGTGACTTGCTTCTTTGAATCTTTCCTTCCACCAGTTCCACCTCCAATCACCATGGCGTCGCAGATCGCAGAATGCTTGGCTGCTACACTCGATCCAGACCCAAATACTAGAGTAGCTGCAGAGCTCAATCTGTCCGAATATCTCGCGTCCCCAGGTAATCCTACTCAAAAAACCTACAAACAACGATCTCATCACGTTCAACACAGAAACCGGGTTGACGCTTTCACAATTGATCCTTGCTCAGGATGCGGATATGTCCCTGCGTCAGATGAGTTTCTCACGTTCTGTAGTGTCTGTGCGCGTCTTGATCTCTATCATCTTTGAAAAGCACTCAGCAAGCATTGTCTTGCGGAAATACATCAGGGAACGATGGTCACCCTACTTTGACTCATTCAAAGGTGGTGCTCCTTCCGTGGAGGTCGGCTCCGGTGCTTAGAAGATGTTAAAGGTAGTTGACGACCTATCTAGCTCAAAACGCAGATTCGACAGAATGTATTCCAAGGCCTCTCAGACAGAGATCGAAAAATTCGGTCACTTTGTGTAAGTATCTTTGCTGTCATCCCCAATGTTTCACTCACGCGCGTTATAGGCACATACCCTGACCTTCATAGCCAAATCTGATTGGCCTGACGAATATCCCGAACTCTTGTCCTCACTCATCAACCTCCTTTCTTCCGGCTCGCCTGACGCCGTTCATGGAGCGATGCAAGTTTTCACGGACTTCATCAAGGGTGACTTGACAGAGGATCAAATATTACCTGTGCTCCGCCAACTTTTGCCTGTCCTTTTAACGATTTTGGGATCAGATGTACGTGATTATTCTTGGTTCATTTATGCTTTCATTCAACTTTGTCTAGACCTATTCCGTCCTGACTCGCGCTCGTACTGTATCTGTGTTCCGTCAATGTGTTACTGCCCTGTTCATGGTGAAAAGTCAACACCCACAAGCCACTAAAGAAGCTGCATCGACAATTCTCCCTGTTTGGCTACAGGCGTTCCAAGTACTTCTCAATATCGATCCGAAACTAGACGTGACCAACACTAACAACTGGGATGGATTGGCCATACGGATCCAAGTTTTCAAGGTACGGCAATCTCGTTTACCCCTTATCGTTACTCACCGCATCTCCAACATCAATCAGACTCTCGACAGGATTCTCATGTCCTTCCCACGCGCAATTGCACCGTACCTTGAAGGATTCCTTACCGCCTCACTTGTTCACTTGCAGGTGTTGCATCCAACATTTACTGAGTATTACTTGTCATCCTCAGAGGCTGCACCTGGATCCTCTGAAGACGAGGTCATAGAACTTCCCCAGCTGATCTGTCCCATCCTTGACTTTGCCTCAGCTGTAACAAAAGGAGGCAAGGTAAGGGATTGGTTGAATATTGATAATGTCAATGCTCTTGTTGCTGTCATCTTGGACTTTGTTCAAATGACGAACGAAGATGTAAGAATTGCAAACTTTTATTGGCTTGAGTTGTGTTCACGGCAATGCAGGAAGAAACGTGGGCCAACAATGCAAATGCATTCGTACAACAAGAAGACGACACAACACAATCGTACAGCGTTCGAGTCGCTGGGTTTGACTTTTTAGGTGTAAATACGCCTTTCCCTCATCATAATTCATGTGCTCACTCGAATTCAGTCTCTGATCGACCGGAATCCAGTACAGACGACGACAGCGTTTCAACTGGTAGTACATCAAGTTATTCAGTCGTCACATCAACAGCGCGGAGCTGGGCGACAGGACTGGTATGTCTTGAGTCATTCTGTTCGAAAGCAACCTCCCACTTCATAAATCTTTAGGTGGCGACCATTGGAAGCGGCACTTGCAGCTGTTGGGTCCCAGGCTGATGCTATCCTAGATTGTATCGAGGACGAAGAAGAATCTCAACGACAAAAGCCCATTGATATCGAGTATCTCCTATCGAATATTATTCCCTCCATCCTCAACCTTTCACGTATGTTGGGTTCTCAGGCTCTGAATTTTGCTTTGTTCACCATTCCTTCCATAGAACATCCCTTCCTGCAAGGACGGGGCTTTGTTTTTGCCAGCCAATATTCGAAGCTTTTACCGACAGCATTGGCAGGCCAGTACCTTGATGCGGCTCTGCAAGTCATTGAAGCTCCTGAAGCTGGGATCCCGGTCAAAATCTCCGCAGTCAAAGCTGTCCACAAGTGAGTGGAGTTGCTTAAAACCCTATATGGTATTGAACGTAGGCCTTTCAGCTTCTTCCAAGGAGACGCGGATTCCTCTCTGGTTTCTCTCGCCCCTCGTGTCACGAAAGGTCTTGGACCTTTCCTATTTATAACATCAGAAGATACCCTTTCTCTTGTCTTAGAAACCTTTTCCGTCGCTCTCGAGGTCGAAAAGGCCAATTGGCTGACAACAGACCTGGCAAACTCCTTGGTTCTCGCGTTATTGGAAGTCTGGAACAAAAACAACAAAGGTGGGTTTCGGGGTTGAGTTGTTACTCTAAAGTTAATTTGACAACGTCTTAAATACTGATGAGAATCTAGATCCAATCTTCCAATCGATACTGACCGATATCTTCACGACCCTCGCAGCGTCACCTGCGCCGGGTGTTTATGAGACCGTGGTTAAACAGGCCTTACCGCTTTTGACTTCTGCGATTGCCTCTGCGAAGACAAATGAATCCTGGATAGCCGAATCCGCCATAGCGCTCATCACCAGTTTCGTTGAGGGCTCACCCGAAACCGGCCTTGGCGAGGGTTTCTTCGCTCACGTCGCACCCAACCTATTCAAGTGCTTGGGTGAAGCAGAAGACCGGGATGTGCTCCAAGTATTCTATCTTTTCTCTTCTTTCATTGATCTTATATGCTCATCCGCTATCTTCATTTATTCTAGAATGGAATTTCCTGCCTAACCGCCATCATACGCAAAGATTCCAATCAGCTACTTTCATGGAACGATGGAAACGGTCGAAGTGGGCTTGACTACACATTGACATTCATCGCCAAGACACTGGAAAGCCAAGACGAATCCGGTGGCCTCGTTATCGGCGACTTGATCATTCATCTTTTGCGAAATACGGGGGATTCTGCACTTCCAGCCCTGCCCCAGCTTCTCCAGGCAATGGTTGGCCGCATGACTTCAGCGAAAACGGCTACGTTCCTACAGGTCATTGCTTCTCCCTAGTTTACCCCCGAGTGTCACGTCGCTTATCCTACCACTTTTCTAGAGCCTTGTCATACCATTTGCGTTCCTCATCAACAATCAGAGGGACACAGTGCTGTCACTTCTAGAGGGTATGACTATCAATGGGCGATCGGGACTCGACATCCTCGTGCAGACATGGTGCGACAATGCAGATACGTTCCATGGCTTCTGGCCGTCGCGTATTAGCACACTTGGCCTCATCCAGCTTTTTGTATCCGAACGCCCGAACTTGCAGCATATTACTGTTAAAGGTGATATTATCATAGATAAAGCGAATAGAAATGGTGAGTGGGCCTCCCCTCGTTCCCTCCCTTTATTATACGCTCAACTCTCTTTCGTCTGTGCGTCAGTCATCATGACGCGCTCAAGGACGAAGAAGAGTACGCCTTACATGTTTTTCTGTTGATGGATTAATTATACTTATTTTATGCGATCCGGCACGCAGCTCCTACAGAGTTCACTTCGATCCCGTTCCCAGTCAAGGTGCTCAAACTTGTTCTACGTGACGTACAATCTGGCGGCGAAACGGCAACTATATCTGCACAAGGTGGCGCCGCCACAGATGACATTGACTCCGACGATAGCGTGAGTATCCATGCAGTTCCTTTTGCCATGACGATTGCGTTGACGTGATCTTCCGTCTTCCCTCCTTCCTCCCTTCCTCTTCAAATGAATGGAAAACAGGACGAAGATTGGACTGAAGAAGAAAAGCTCAATCAAGGCTTCAAGGAGGATGAATTCGCGTTCTTGTCTGACATGATCGGGCCGCGGGGTATGGCATTTGACAATGACGATTTGATCCAGGAGAGCGACGATGAGGCTTTTAAGGACGATCCAGTCTCTAAGATGGATATGCAGGTATAAGTCGCGATCATGTGACTGTCTGTTTTGGCGTTCAAGGCGTTTTTTTGTTACTTTCCAGGCACAACTCGTTTCGTTCTTCAAGGAATGCGCGGCTCGAAATACGAATGACTTCTCTACGTTGGTCGGGCAACTTAATGTGGGGGAGTCACTGGTCCTGCGTCAAGTTGTTGGAGCATGAAATTTCAAAGAGATCACATATACAGGACGTGCACGCGTATGTAGCTAGAATGAATTGAATACGTATAGATTGTAATGCAGTGTTTGGGTTGAAGGATTTTCTTCGTCCGTCGCGGTCACATGTTTCGACGCGACCACAAAAAAGCAATTGTTTTCACGGACCAATGCGTACTTGTGGAGGATAGGCGCAATGCGACTCAAAATCATAATGGCCTCAGCCAGCCAGGGCCCACGCGAACGATCACGTGACCAGCCTTTTTCAAGTTTGTCCTTCGAGGCGACTGACCATCAGGTGACGTTCCCCTGTACAGCGAATGACCCAGCTTTGAGAGGTGAACGTTTGAACGGTTACAACAAACTGATAACCTTCCAATAGTTGATTTTCGGCGATATTATCTTGATCTTTCAAGAGGGTATTGCCGCAACAAGTTGGCCCACAAGGCGGACTCGGAACCATCCTGGGTTTGCTGGCGATGATGGACTACTACTGGTTTACATGGACGTTCGCTTTTGCGCTGGGTATGTGCTGTACAGAATTGCCTTGAGTCTTGACGGTCTGCATAGCCCCCGATGAGGTCCAGATCTGTTTGTGTGGGAACATACATTTTCCTATAAGGCGGTCATATTTGCGTCCGAATAGATCTCAGACGAGTGCTTGCCCTTCGCCCACGCCGCAGTTCGTATTCTGGGACTTTGTTCATGCAACATGTTAAGACCCTGCGCGCGCTGGAATCTCAGGCTTCCTTGACGTTTTAACTTATCTTCTCTCGGTTCCCTTCAAGTGCCACAATGTGTGCACTTATAGCTTGCCCACACAGAACAATACTGCAGCATTGACAATTTACCAGATATATCAAGCGAGTGTAGCGAGTACTTGTCATCATTGATCTATGCAATTCATCCTATCGCGATGACGATGACCCTTCTTTCTCTCTACGGAAGAATCCCGGTCTGAATCCTGTCTACCCCGAGTATACAAATGCGGCAACCAACACGTTTTTTTACATCCGTTCATAGGCTCAACCTCCTAGCTCTTTCGATGTTGGTGTTCGACGCCGCCGCCGCCTCTGCGATTGTGCTGAGATGACCGCACGACTTCTCGAACCCACTCTTCTCCGTGTTCCAAACAACCTTGGGGCCTTTTGACTGAGCTTCATACACCTTTGGATATACCTTGACCATAAACTCCATTCGTTTATCTTGTTACTCAATTCTCGTACCTTGTGTCGACAGGACTCGGAAACCAATGGTATGAAACCGTCAAACCCCACATGTAGTACCAATTGATTTCCATGACTCAGTGTCAACATGACTTGGGAAAAAAACGTCAGATTGGGTTCAACCTGACTCGACTGGCAATGGATGACACAAGGCGCATGTGCTGTTGATTAGATGGATTGATAAAAATGAGTATGTATGTATCTCCGTTCCTCCGGTCAATGATTTATCTGCATCTGCATCCCACCCCTTAAGATCATAACATCGACGGGTCATCATCTCATTTGCTATGGCGCCACTCTTCAGAGTTGTGAAGTCCTTGGGTCTGGGCCCTAGAATCTGTTCTACCGCGGTCTCTGCTGTGCAATGTCATCATCCAAACAATAATCACTAGGGGAGGTTTCTGACATGACATAGTGACGAAACTGATTGATTAATCGACAGTTTCCAAATTCTCGTACGTTCCTCGACCTGGTCGGAATGCATCTCTTATTGATAAATCACCCCCATTGTGTCGCGATCCTAAAACTTGGTTCCTACATACTTAGCCGAATGAATATGCGTATGTATCTCCTTTGCATATATTTTGGTGGCGACCTATTTTTGTGGCGGCACTATATGTGTCCTGTACGTATGTTTTTCCGTCTACCATCCATGCTAAGCCCCGGCGTAACATTAGTACGAACGCGCGACCTCCGGCCATTCGCGTGGCCGGACGCACTTGACTCGACCTGTTTGCTGGATCTCGAGATGACTCCGAACTGAATTTGGCGTCTGTGACTCGGAGAATTCCCTCGAGGCTCACCGGAGAAATACATACACACCATGCGGCGATTTTGAGGTTTATGACAATGCCCTAAAGGCTCTCTCATCGGGGAAATATACACATCGACCGTACGGTCCGTTGTACCAGGAGCACTTCCGTCACCAGTGGTGTCATTGAAATCCAACCAAGTTATGTACAGTCATCTGATATTCTAGCAATTTTTAACTCGTGTGCGTGCTACATACACATGTTCGTAAGTATATAATGATGGGCGTCACAAAAAAGGAGAGGGAACGGACCTGACGGCTATTTCTAACCGGACCGTCCCTGACCTCGAATGGACCCTGCCCTGCCTGTGGAGTACATACTCGGACTTGGAGCGGATCTAAAACTATGTATGATCAGAGTTTCGAAGTCTCGAAAAACTCGATTCTGTTCTCTTCCAAGGAGGTCCACGCCGAACCGACGTCGGCTCGAATGACAGGAGCGTACCGTAACCCGGGAGAACTTTATGTTAGCCCGTGTATCGGTATGCTAAGTACTCGGAGGTGGCGTGAGATGTGGGTGGCCGGGATGGATAGGGAACGTTCCAGTCCTACATACATACGGTAAGAAATGATGTACATATGTATCAGGATCAATGATTGTTAGACAGTCGCCAAGCTAAGGAGGGTACAGGAGTGACTAGTGAGTCATTGTGCGTCACTTTCAATCCATGACATATCGTTGAATGGTTGAATGGATGTGATTTCGGAAAAAATGTTAGCTTGGACATATGTCCAGGGATGATTTGTCGGAATAGCCGCAGGTTAGTATATACATACTGGTACTAGTACCCGTCCATTCGTTCTGCGATCAAAAATGCATACTCGATCCTCCAGGAGTGTGTACTAATCCGAAATTATGAAAGATCGGGTACATGAAAAAACTTATCAGACTCAATGGAACTTTCCAAGTAACTCAAGTACATACATGTACATGCCATGTGCCGGCGGAAGGAAGACGCGAAGAGGCGGCACATGGGCGGTATAAGTATATTGTTCTTTCTCCACTCCACCTGAGCTCGACTCGAGTCAATGGTTTTAAACTTCCGCGGGAATAGTAAGTAGTTATTATCCAAGTACGGAGCGGTAGATACTTAGATGTCACGACACGACCGCATCGGAGACCCAGCTTTTTCACTACTTAAGCTTTGGGTTCGAGATAAGCGTACATACAGTGCAATGTATGTGTGCTAAATTGAATGGTTGGTTCCTGTCCTGTGCACTTTGTCATCTTTCGTTTCGTTCGTTCGATTCACTCTCACTTGATGGTTGATTCGGGTGGCGTGACGACGGGACTCCTCTGGTGTTGTGATGGATCGGATGGAAACCAACAACAGAAACAAGAATAAGTAAAAGAACGACTCGGAAAGAAGGCCAGAAGAAAAAGAAGAAAAGAAGGTTAGAAACACACCCAATTGGCCTTACTTATGATAAATGATACCGCTGATACGCACCGACTCGGAACTTTCCAAAAACAACTTGACGGGACCTCGGATGCATGGATGATCCACTGGGGACTTAGAGTTCAAGTACACATACATACATGTATGTACATATTCAACCTTGTTCCAAGTTACAATGAACACCAGGCTCGGCTGCATCTATACATCATACTTACTTGGACGACGGAAGACGCGAAGACGCGGAGTGCGTTTATGCATATCCCGGACGGTCGATGTAAGTTTCCAACTACCTAACTATGCTTATCGCCTTCCTTCAAGTTGAATCTCAAAATTCAAATCGATATGTATCCAGATCCGCGGAAAGGTGAACGTACACTTGAGGGGCATACATATAGACGGGCGGCCAGTGCACAGCTTCAAGTTTAGATTTTATGTAGGAGTAGTATGGCTGCATGCTTTGAGACTGCGACTGCGACTGCGCCCATGGGACGCCAACAGGGGGTGAAGAGGGATACGTATATATTAATAACCTGAACGCGGGCGGCCAGTGCACAGCTTTAGATTCAAGTAAGTAAGCTTTGAGAAATGGCCCCAAGGGGGGAGGAAGAATAACGCGGCTGGCACAGCTTTAGATTTCCAAGTAAGTACAGAGAACTCACAGCACCCTCTCTCCCCGCCCCCCTCCCGCTGGCGAGATAAGGATAAACGTTAAACAACTAAGCGTGTAAGTGTAAGT
>JAGGAX010025080.1:0-35387 GCA_017657335.1 Termitomyces titanicus | reverse complement strand
TTATGGTGGAGACTGAGTACAGTATACATATATGGAGCCTTAACCGAACGAAGTGAGGTTAAGGTGGAGACTGCGTATGGGGGGGGGTTGGGGGCAAAGCCCTCAATGAGTTATAACGCGCCGAAGGCACAGAATCATACCTCGTTCGATGATGATGGGGTATCAGAGTTGAACGTTAGTCCACACGTAAGTATTCAATAGAGTTCATCAGGTGCAGAAATCACGCTCGTGGTGTTACAAGGAAAAGAAGTAAGCGATGTTTTAACTCAAAGAAGAATTTTTGATGAGATGGAGTTATTCGATGATGATGGGGTATTGGGGTTGAACGTTGAACATCCAATTCCTCAATGCGGAGTCTTGAACGCAAGGGCGCATAAGATGAAATAACGCCACAACCGGGTGCAATGCATTGCCAACTCTGATCGCCATAAGTATAGTGAAAATAGGACTTTAACTAATTACTCATTTGGAGGTTCAAGATGAATCTTTTCAACACAACACCCGAGTCCGCCAATTTATCAGGCGCATGCGAAGCAGCCATGGGATTAGGATAGGATATAAGTATATCTCGTGAGAATCGCTTATGATATGTAAACAGCAACGACGGCGCGACGAGGCCGGAGTCGGAAAAGGCAGTGACATATTGCGGGAGCTCGAGGCGGAAAGTCAAAACTGGATTGTGGCCCCTGACTAGTGACTAGCCCTGACCGGTCTTGTAAGTATGTACATATTCAAATCCGTGGGAACTTTATCTGATCTCGAGTATTCGCTTCAGATGTGTTGAGCGAAATGCGAGTAGATCCCACATAGGTCCACACTCTAACCATATACAGCTGGGGACACACGAGCCTGACAATGAGTGCGTTCGTGGTATCCCATCGCACCGTCACATCATGATGTCCAACCAGACTTGACCCTTCTGGCCACTGGCGATTATCGCAAGTCATGCATTCTCTGCGATCTCTACGATTGTCACTCAATTCCCTCAAATCAGCTCAAATATATGTATAGATCTTAGCACAGGCTGCATCTTAAAGAAGATTCTCATGGATCGCTTGGGTGCGATTTAGATATCTTTGTTGTTTTTTTTCCACTTGACATCTTGCCAACATGAGCTTCCATGGCTTGGTTCTGGAGCTCACTAGTCCATCCCCAGTGAATTTGTCCCAGGCCCTGGTTCCATATGCGATATTTTCATTTAAGATTGCTTTAACGCACTGGTGTCAAATACATCATTCATATGCCAAATTATTATTTGCCTTTCATTGTGGCGGCAAGATCAAGGCCTGAAGAAAGTTGTTCAAATGACTTGATCTCGAAGTTCCCTCCGTGAATATTCCCATGTTTTTCTGATTCATTGCAACTCATATGCCTTCCAGGTCGAACAGGTACATCTAACTATTTTTCTTCCAAATTTCACGCCCTGGCCAACGGGTCGACAATGATAAACATTTTCAACATTCTGGTAGTAATATCTAATCCGTAAGCAATTCCTCCCATATCTTTCTCTCTTTCTATTGTTATTTTGCCTATCGTTCCTTTTCAACTATTCAATCCCTGGTTTTGACCTCTATGAACTCTATGCTTATTGCATTTTCTCAGCAGGCTACTCTGGCTCCACCTGGCACCGTTGTTTGACCTGAAAAGTTTCATCCAACCACTGCAGTACGTATATACAATGGTCTCCTTCAAGAATGATTTTTATATTGACCATGTCCATCTGGCACCAGACTCCTGCTAGCACCAAAAATTGGGAACACTACAGAGGTCAATATATGGCAGTTGATTTACTCGTAGGCGAAGGCACAAACTTGACATTGCTTGCTTTTTTTCCCGATACTGTTGGCCTTTTCGTCAAGGCGAGTACTTTTGTTACACATGTAGTTGTGACTGATAAGTTGCTGCCTGGATTGTCAGTCTCAATGTCCACTGGCAACCAGAACACACTGACACGAACTTTGCCAATGCATTGGTTCGCGGCCACCTCTGGGAGTATTAACTCCATAGTGATCGGATTAACTGTGACCCATTGACGACTTGCCTCATCTTTAAGCGATACAACAGATGCCAATGATAATACTTTGAAGTATAATGATCAGAAGAAACCTGCTGGTATGTATATTTGGAGCCCGCCTGATCAACTATCATATTTCCATTGTCGATGCACATCGGAGTTAAATGTGATTTCTCTAGAGAAGCTCTGTAATGACAAAAATCATGATGATGAACGTTATTTGATGTTGTACTTATACACTTTGCAAGAGCACGGTGGCGCCGTATCGATTGCTAAGCGCTATTTCATCCAAGGAGTCCGCATATAGTAAGAGACCTCAGCTATTATTTAGCGTAGGTAGACGTCATAATAGTAACATATATAGTAACATAACGTTGCTAACGCGTTCGAGAGTTTTGAACGTTGGTCATCATCCGTGGCAAGTTGAGGTTGCCTTTTCTGCCCCACACTTCTGATTCGACTAGATACATGACATGCATATAGCCGACTTCAGATTGTTACCGCAATCTCAGATGACTTTCTAAATACTCGGAGTACATCTCTCTTGCATCTCTCCACGGGCGGTCGAACTAGGGTTTTCTACGTCTGATCGACAGACTCGGATTCCTTGTAATCGTGAACAAATCTGAGTTTTTGGCAGTCTCTCGCGAATCCTTCTTCATCGGACCTACTACTTGCAAGCGATGCCTCTTACAATAGCTGAGTAAGTTTTGACAGTCTCTCGCGAATCCTTCTTCATCGGACCTACTACTTCCAAGCGACGCCTCTTGCAATAGCTGAGTAACGTGGCGTGGAACCCCCGACACTGCTTATCTTGGATGAATACATGGGGATCCTGTAGGTTGCTAACGTCGTAACCTTCATCTCTTCTGATATGTATGTTTACGAAATTCATACTTACAACTGCTGATTGTTCTATTCATTCAAGAATAATCTAAACTTGCCTCTCGGATTCATCTGGTGCTAGATGGAGCAGATCTCTCGGGGAAAGGATTAAACCATATGCGGACACACAATGTCACAAGGCTGGCACTCGGGATACCATCCTCATTTTACAGAGCTAGACTAACCGATCGTAAACAAACATTTATCGTGGGAGGAGATTTATCGATGTAACAGGAAGTAAAGCTCAGTTAAAATCGACACAAGGCTGCGGATGAGTTTATTGTCCTTATAAGTGCTGATTGCGAGACTCCTCTTTTTTCCAAACCTTTCCTCTCCGTACACATTACATTTCATTCCGCTCTTCTCATCTTCCCGAGTTACCTCCTCAATGCCTTCACGAATCATGGTCTATGGTTCAAACATGGGCCATTACTGCTTCTCTCTATCATCCCTCAACATTCCAAATCTCTACTTGTGCCATGCTGCACAGGTAAAGATCGCTTTCGACAGAATCCCTTCCGCTACTCTTCCATCTTCGCCTATACAAAGTCTAGGTGCCGATACTCTTCCTGCTGGGCCTGCAATTGCAGAGCCCATTCCTCCCACTGTATCTGCTACGTCCGATACTCTTCATGCCTCACTTTCACCTACATATCTGGATGGTCCCACAACACGCGAGGCGGCCATCCCCTACCCCACAACTGCAGACGTCGTCGCTACTGAAAGTCTTGATGACGAAAGCCTTGAATACTGTTGGTGCTCCTACGTCGATGCCCGATACCGCGAGTGGATAATCATCGCCACTTCGGCCTCTGCGTTTGTTGGGTACTTGTATATTTCCTAAACGGAACGGACAAAGCTAATCTTCATTTTCCAGAGCATCTCCTGCCATTTTACAAGTTCCAGGGACTGGCGACGCTATTACACGCAGCATCGCTTTCCTTGCCATCTTCCGTGCAATCGCCACAGTTGTCTACACGTTGCTTTTGCTGCTCTTCATGCGACAAGAACAAGTCAAGACAGAAGAATTCGCGATTGCTTGGGTCAAGGTGGGTGGTAGTAGGGATATATGTATATGTTCATGGTGTTGATCTTCGTACAACTCTAGTCATCCAAGAGTTCCTTCTGTATGCCCTGGACTATATTGGCGCTACCTGCCATCGCCTTTGCCTGGTACGTTTCCTCTTCTTGTACACGCTTGTACACGTTCCTGAACGACCGTGGGCAGGGGGATCATTCTTCTTGTTGTTTCCTTCTTTTGCGCGGTTTGGCATTCGGGACTTGTGGCCAACCCCTCCCCACCCATAGTAGGAACCTCTTCGGTGATCATCCTGCGCGCAATCATCACAATTTTTTCGGTGCTGGATGTTGCATGCTTTATTTGGGCGTTCAGATCGCTAAGGTGGTACCAGGATCAGAGCACGCCGACAACTCGATCGGAAAGCAACTAGTAAGGATGGGATGAAGTTCCGGGGAGATGTCATTATCGACGGACAGTTTGAAACTTTGCAGGATCTGCTTTAGTTAACTCTTCAGCGTGAAGTCGGACATTAAGAACGTGTAAAGGACAATAAACTCGAGACCTCTATACATTTCTTTTTTCGTGAGTGATAGATGTACAACCCGCTGACGGTAAACAAACAGTTCTAAAGAGAAGCCACCCGGTTCAACCGGTCGCGTGAACGTAATGATGATTCGTTTTCTTCGAGAATTTGTGCTCGTCACTGGGCCAGTGAGAAAAAAAGAATAACTCCGAATGTATCTTTAGCGCCCAGCTGAGTGAGCATCAAATATCCCATTGTAACTTCATATATGAGTATACTGCACCTGTATTAGAACCGCTGGCAACCCTGAGGTCATAATCAGGATTACCTCCCGCTCCTACCAACTCCTGCTCCTGCTGTGGCGCATTCTTTCTTGAACACTGGACTGAGTGTAAAGAGTGTACATCTCGACAAGCTCATCTTGAATTTGAATCAAATTTGGTCGGGAGGTTCGGAAGTATTAACTATTGTGTCGGTGCCCATGTTGTTTTTCTCACCTCCTAAACGGCTACACTTTCACATGCGTTTCAAAACGCGATCACGCCTTTATAATCTGCACGACGCGTACCGGACTCATCAATTATATCTCTTTCACTACCCCCCATCATCGAGCCCACTCAGACACCCTATTTGTCTCTCATCTTCTTACAACAACCATGTGGCGCTCTCTTCTAGAACGACTCCTTCCCATCAAAAGCCAGCAGGCTGGCCGCCCTGCTGGGCACCCCGTCGTCGCACATGCAACCCCTATCGGGCCTAAGTCGAGAAACGAGGTGTCCAGCCATTGTACCCACACTCACCAGGATTCGAACAATAACTGCAAGACTTGCCTCCCGGAGAGGGAACCATTCCCAGAATGCGGGTCCTGGTCCCCATCACCATCTTTCGTCTCCACGTGGTCAAACGACCTTCCTTGGACCACCGCGAGCGCGCGAGAGGGTAACATCACCCCACCCGGATCTCCTAATGGCGAGAATTACGATGATTACCCCGTGACCTTCTGTGGCGCATACCCCTTAAAGAGAGTCTTGACGATCGGCCGACGAGAGGGAGATTGTATTCGCAAAAGACGCAAGATATACAAGATGATTTCGCCGAAAGAGCTGGTGGATGGTCTCGGATTCATGCTTATGGACCGCGCGACGGACATCTACTTTGAGGTTGTGAGGAGGGAGGGCCCAGTGCAGGAGACGAGGATACCTCGGATTATTGTGGAAGAGTTTGATGATGATGATGATGACTGGTGATCCTCGCGGGCGAGGACCATCACCATTCCATCATACACCCTCTCTCGGGCTTCAAGGTGAGTCGATCTTCTAGTGGATATCCGCTGTGAACTCAAGGTCGAGGATCTCTTCCCAGATACGTACCCTGAATGAAGACTCTAGCCGCCCCTTTTCGCGCCGTGCCCCTCCCCCCCCCTCTCGAACCGCGACTCGCCTCGTTACAGGCCCTGCAAGACGATGGAATGATCAGAGAGAAAAGACGAAATGCCGTATTGTTCCATTTCCACCCTATTTTGTTGTTTAAACAGAACTGAACTATCTTACATTAGGGGCAGCCGCGGCGTAGAGACCGGGTGCCAAAGGAGAGTGTTGTCACGGGAGCCTCGAGGTAAGTGGTCGTCACGGAGTCGTCTTTGCTGATCCGTTTGTTCCCCTTTTCTTTTCTAGCTAGATATAGAGGGGGAGGGGCTCAAGACTCAAGACACCGATGAGGACGACCGGGGACCGGGGATGGAGGACGGTAAAGGGCTATGAAACTGTATCGTTCTATTCCGTTCCTTCTCTTCTTTTCATCGAGCATATCTAAACCGGTTAAATCAGGGGCAGCCGCGGTGCAGAGGCCGGGTGTCATAGCAGTGTGATAACTTGGGAGTGTCGAGGCGAGTTGTCGTCGCTGAATCGTTTTTGCTGATTCGTTTTTTCCCCCTTTTCTGCTAGCTAGGTTTCCGGGGGAGGGGACTCAAGACAACGACGGGGACACCTAAGGACCGGGATTAAACTGTACTTTTTCTAATCTTCCGTTGAAAACATAACTAAACTGTTTGATTAGGGGCGCGGTGTGGAGACCGGGTGCCATATTAGGTGGTATTTTTGGACGCGTGAAGGTGAGTGATCGATACGTAGTCGCCTTTGCTGATTCGTTTCCCCCCCTTTTATGCTAGCTAGGTTTCCGGGGGAGGGGCTCAAGACACCGACAGGACGACCGAGGACCGAGACCGGGTTACTGACTTGTTTTTTTTTTTTAATTTTCTTTTTAGCTAGGTCGTGGGAGGGGCTCAAGACATGGTCGACGACAACCGGGGATCCCCAGGGATGGATGGGCTTATGAGAGAGTCAAGGGCAAGTTTGCCTCCGGTCGCTGGCCACGACGCGGAGTGGACGAAGAAGCGCGCGTTATCCATTTTTGGATCATCGGACGACTTGCCTTTTCTGGACTTCTTTTTTTTCCTATATCGGACATCGGACTTCAGTTATTGGACTTTATCTTCTTTTTTCTTCTTGGACAATGGACTTATTATATAATGGACTGGATCTCTAATTATTATACTTACCTACATATATACCCTAATTACCTATATAAAGGACTGGACTTGTCCTTCGCGCTCTATTTTGGTTCCAAATCTATCCTGCTATCTTGCCTGTGAGCTGCATAATAGGGGTCATTGGCGGCAAAGTAACCAAATTCCAAGGTATACGAAAACAGCAAGCTTCCGTTGAAACTACGTAGATATATCGTGTGGTCTGGTCACGTTCAAGAAACTTCTCCCAAATGCCGCCGCCACCGCACTAAACCCTCCTTCTTGAACTTCCGAAGTGAAGAGCTCATGTTGGTCGGCCAGACGCGCGTTGTTCTTCCTGATCTCACGAATAACAGCGTGTTCACGCGCGCATAGGAGGCACTCCGTCTCATTGTCCGCAAGACACCTTTAAATGGAGTATTGAGTAAAAGTCATCCTAGAGGAACACAAAGGGCCGACTTACCGCTGGTGATAGCTGTGATTACACATGAAGTGCACGCTGGGGAGGTCAAGCTGCCCTGAGCAAGCCGAGCACCTTGTGACGTGGAAGACGCGAGGGTGCTCGGAATCGGAGAGCTCTTCAACCTGTTTTAGCTTCGCGGCTGTTTCCAAACGATATGAATTGATGAGCTCCTTGTCCTAGAAATCATTCGTCATTCAATACCAGCAAACTTAGCAGGTTCTACCAACTTACGTTCTGAATTTCAGCTCGTGAATTCTTGATCCTCGCCATCAACCATTCCTTAACCAGACCCACGCTCGCCACTCCATTGCGACTGAGCACTTGCACGACTCCCAAAGGTGGAAGAATCTCCTTTTCGTCGATGTACTCAATCACGCGCTTGACATCTTCCCGGTGCCGCTCGAGTAGTTGCGGTGTTGAGGTCAAAAATCTCAGAACGAGAGGGTATAGATGTGGGTGTTCAGGTCCGTAGCGATTAAGATGATTGACAACCTGTGCTGAAGCGCCGGGGAACCCGCCTTCCTTATCCCGGTCCATCCAGTATCGGAGCACGTCCTCATACATGCCCATCTTTTCCCAGAGCAGCACGAGGCCCTCTGTGTATCCGTGACTGGAGCATAGTATCAGCGCATGCATCGGGTCGTATGGCAGGTCGGTGCTCCTGAGCACGGCCATGGCCTTGTTGCGCAAGGTAGCCTCTACTAAGTCAGTCCCTTTGTAACCCTTGAAAGGTAGCGTGAGGTACAGTTCAACCAATGTGTTCCACACCGCGACCTGATCGAGACGGTCGGCCTCTTCGTCAAGCGGGGGTTCGAGGGTGGGGCTGGGTGTTGGAGAAGTCTGACCATCTACGCTCTGGCACCATCGACGCAGAGCTACCGTCTCGAGGAAGATGATGAACTGTTCCATGTTGTCGACGAAGTGTGCAAAATATAGTCGTGGAGATAAACGTTTGATGGATATAGGGCTTATGGGCTGCGGTGGAGCGGTAAATGTCGGTTCAGGCAGTGAAGGGGTGGGAGTTTGTGGCGGATCGTTGATGGACTCATGTCGAGAATGCGTTTCGGGCCGAACAGTGACGATGGATGGCGATGGAAGGGCGGCGGTATCTGACGACGCGGTGGGTGTAACGGCTGGATTTGGATTACGGTTCAGGGCTAGGTATGACAAGTAGGATGGTGCCGTGTTCTGTCGCAGGGCGACAACGGACGTAGGAACGTCGGTTTCGACTATGAGTGGTCCTGAGCTGGTACATAGATCAATAAGAAGTTTCGTGGTCTCTTCTGGGAGGTTTCCAAGCATTGCACGGCCATATCGAGCTAGATTGCTCTCCGCCTACAGATGGGGGTTAGCCACCTTCTTGGAAAAGACGAAGGGCGATGCTTACGGCATCAGGACCGAGTTTCCTGAGATACTGCAACGCATCGCTATAGTTTCCCGCGTCTTCAATTTGAATCCTCAGATAGTCCTCGTGTCTTTCGTATTTCTTTGCAAGGTACGATGCATGTTCAAAGTATCCCGCCTGCCTGCACACGCGAATCGCTGTATCCAAATCAAATGGTAGCTCATCGCCATCTTCTCCGTTGCGCTTTGATTCGGTTTTGATGAAACTATCAAGACGTGCAACGTCCTTGAGCTTAGTGTATGTATTGAGGAGGAGGGTCGTGTGGTCAGAATTCGCAAGACCTAGGGAATGGAGCTCTTGTAGATAAGTGACAAGGTTGTGGATGCGTTGAGCGTCGAGGAACTAACATGGAAGAGTTTGAGTAGAGGTCCTATGATATGGGGAGGATCGTACCTTGCGGATGACATAACTGGGTTGAAGATATCCGATCGTCTGGACAAATTGTTGCATGGCATTGTCGTATTCACCTTTCTGATACAGATTATCACCGTATTGTCGGTGGATATCTGCAACGCTCGATTCGTCCAGTTGTTGTGTCTTTGCTAGGCTGAGTGCAAGGCTATACAAAGACTTGCGATACAAGTGATCAAGTTTTGTTGCCGTCGACTTCTCTTGGAGACACGACAGCTATTCAAAGAGAAATCAGAGGAAGCAAGCGTAGAACACCACAAATCAGGTTACATTTCCATCGCTCGTCAAGATGTAGATCTGTCCCCACTGTGAAATTACCTCCCGCACATCTTGTGTGAATGTCCCTGAGTATGCCACGTATTTGTTCTCCGGCTCAAAAATGGTGACTTTCGTGATATCGGAGTCATTGTAGTTTGGGGTTTTGGCAGCAAAATTCCGGACAGTTGCTGATGCCGAGGCAGGGCTTGCGATGAAGGGCGGGGATACAATGACAAGATAGTTCAGGTGAGAGTAAATTGAAGACTTGTGACCTAGAATCATTACTCAGTCAATACAAGACAAGTAAGAGTATTTATTAGGTACCTTCATACGCATAGCACGCGCCACGACCCTCGGTACCACAAACATAGATTGCTTCATCCCTCGCGACTGTAATATTGTGCGCCTTCCAGTCCATTGTTGCACAACCCAGCCCGCAGCCAATCTCGTCCACTACAGAAGGTGAGCCACCGCTACCCTTTCCTGTCACTTGATATGAAAGGACACGGTTAATAGTCACTATGAATAGAGAATAATTGGGGTTGTCGTTTGTAGGCTCTTTGAAGCCGAGACCTGTAATTGGATCGTTGGCTGAGTCATTGATTATACGCGGTTTCGGAAGGGATGTTAGGGAATTTGAGGAGGTCAGTGCTTGGTCTAGGTGTCGATAGATTAGGACCGTGCCATCACCCAGACCGATGGCGAGGTGTGTTAGGGAGGCGGAAAAAGCAACCGTGGACACCTTATTGTTGTTTAACTCGGCGCATTGGTATGTCGAGTGTGCCATAACTCACAGGATGCGGGCGATTACCCAATGACAGCTTAACGGAGCGAAGTAGTACTGGCGCGCTTGTCTTCTTGTCCCGGTTCACAACGTCCCAGATCTTCATGAGGGGAGAACGTATCGCGTCTTCCTCCTGTACACAGATGAGAATGGGATGGTTATTTGTAGACGCGAACGTACACCAAGCGTGACTAGAACACCTTTACGTTCCACCATATGTGTTACTCGTCCACCGACGTGAGCAACCCAGCTTGAAATTGACTCAAAATCCCGGTCAAGAATGTGGACACTGCCATGTATGTCCGCGACTAGGGTACCAACGGAGGAAGAAGCGACTGTGGAGAGTTCAGGGGTGGCCTAGGAACGTTAACTCAGAAGAACCGGAGACACTGACTGCGATAAACACACCTTGAATATATCTGGTGCACTGGAGAGATCGTGGATATCCTTTATTGGCACGACGTCGAAGAAAGGGTAGTGTCTCCACTGAACCAGAGGTTTAGCACACAACCATCTTACTCGAATTGACTTGAACTCACTGCAGGTGCTGAGCCAGCTCCAGCTGTTGCAGATGCAGTCGCAGCCGCCAAGCTCGACATGTCAGGAGCACGTCAGTGAAGAGTCCAGCCTGAGATTATTTGGTGGCAATTGCAGCAGTGAATGAGTGAGCTCATTATTGCATTTCTAAATGAGGAAGTGTTTTTCCACAGTCAATACTCATCACTGCAAACGGTCTTCTCCGACTTCCACCACTACCACCGCCAACCAAACCTGTACGTTTCATCCGTCTCTTCCTGTTCTTCGGCTCAGCGTTCATCTTCTCAGATACAAAACAATGTCTTTCTTTGGTCTCCGTAAATGGCCTACACCCGCAAGTTTTCATACATTTGACAAAACACTCGAACAAATTCTTACCCTGCTTCTGGTGTAGGTCGTGAAGCCCTTATGGCCTTTCTTGGTTGCAGGTTCCATCACCCTCTACCTTGTTAACAAGGCCCAGGAGAGCGCCGTGAGATGTGCGTTTATCTTTCAATCCAGACATCTACATTCACTAACTTTTCTCTAGCTCCGGAATGGCGCAATGATCCCCGCAACCCTTACGCCGCCCAACTTGCCAAGGAAGCCCTACATTAGAATGCGTCTGTATAGGCTGAAGACCATGTCTCAGGCAATAGAGGGGTTGAATCACATTCAAATTTGATTTCCATGGCTTAGCGTGATGCTGGTAAAAGAGCTTTTTATCACACTTGATTCGCGGTCCCACAAGATCTCCTGTGCAGAACACTCCCGC
The DNA here is from genome assembly GCA_017657335.1 of Termitomyces titanicus. Lineage (NCBI taxonomy): Eukaryota > Fungi > Basidiomycota > Agaricomycetes > Agaricales > Lyophyllaceae > Termitomyces > Termitomyces titanicus. Next base: position 23,808 of record JAGGAX010025080.1, on the reverse strand, counting down.
CCATCGGAATGAGATTACATAAATTAAGCTATTTGGATAAAAGTACAGATGCTACTGGTATGTTCACTATGACGAGTCCGAGTCCTTTTTTGGAGGAGGTTCTGGTGGAGGCACGCCCCACTCTGGAAGGCCTTTGGGTCGCGGAATTCTCTTAGGCTCCCAGTCGTCGTCCGCGACGGCATTGAGACGCTAGTGTACATCAGATGAATCCATTGTAACACAATTGAACAGCGTCACTCACGAAATACTCTTCTCGAATGTCAAACTTTTTCCTATTTCTGTCTAAATTCAGTTCTTGCTCCTTGGTCAACTACCGCCACGTGTTCTCAGCTCGATCCCCAGTTCAACTCGCGCCAACACACATACCTGCTTGACCTTCTGATCGTGGAGGTCGTACCGCGTCTGAGTAAACGTGCTGAGGCCATAGGACGCAGCGACGATGATCAACACGAATGGTACACCAAAAAGACCTGGGTACTTCTTGATTGTCTTATTGAGTGGTGTTTCCCTCCATGGCCTCGAAGAAAATACAGCCATGGCGCAGAATAGCGCTCGATGACGACCACTGCGAACCGAGAAATCAAGTAGCTCAAACCGTGTCGGCTTCCGGCTCGGATTTGTCGGGATATTTTTCCGATTATCAGATGTGTCCGAGTTCTTCCCTTCTTTAGATCTTGACTCCCACCTCAGCGCCTTTGTTCTTACCACAGCTCGAACCTACTGGCCTTCTAGACCCCATCATGACCGGTGAGTCCTTACACCAGGTCCAGTGTTCCCTCTATATCTACATCTGATATCGATTTGCCTTTCTAGTCACGGTTGTGCTAGGTTCTCAGTGGGGTGACGAAGGCAAGGGCAAGTTGGTCGATATTTTGGCAGCGGACATCGATGTTTGTGCGCGATGTGCGGGCGGAAATAATGCTGGTCATACTATCGTTGTTCCTGTCGGTCCGGAGCGAATCGAGAAGACCTTTGCTTTTCATCTACTCCCTAGTGGTGAGTAACGTAATTCAGAAATCGCTGGTGACCTGATCCGATTCTGTGCAGGACTTGTGAATGAGAAGTGCACGGGCTTGATCGGCTCTGGTGTCGTCGTCCATGTCCCATCGTTCTTTGAAGAGCTCGAAGCTTTGGAGCGTGAAGGTGTTTTCACTGTGTTTTGAGGTGTATAGCAATTCTGACCAATGATTCTCAAGGCCTCGATTGTACTGGCCGCCTGTTTGTATCCGATCGCGCCCATCTTGTATTTGATTTCCACCAGATCGTCGACGGACTAAAAGAAGTCGAGCTTGGCGGTTCGTCTATCGGTACCACTAAGAAGGGCATCGGCCCAGCGTACTCGGGCAAGGCATCCCGTTCAGGCTTGCGGGTGCACCACCTGTACGATCCAGCGTTCCCTGATAAGTTCAGAAAGCTCGTAGAGGGACGCTTCAAGCGCTACGGCTACTTTGAGTACGACACTGAGGGCGAAATTTTGAGGTACAAGGATCTTGCGGAGCGCCTCCGCCCCTACGTTACCGACAGTCTTACGCTCATCCACTCGGCGCTTGCGGAGAATAAGAAGATACTTGTGGAAGGCGCGAACGCGCTGATGCTGGATCTTGACTTTGGAACATATCCTTTTGTCACGTCATCGTCTACTGCTATTGGTGGTGTATGCACTGGTCTTGGAATTCCGCCAAAGCAGATTGGCAAGACCATCGGTGTCGTCAAGGCTTATACTACGCGTGTTGGTGGTGGTCCTTTCCCCACGGAACAGCTTAACGTGAGTGTTTCTAGGCTCATCGTATGTTCCTCAATCACTAATATTTGAAAATTAGAGTGTTGGCGAGCATCTACAGGAAGTGGGCCGAGAATTTGGAGTGACTACTGGTCGCCGGCGTCGCTGCGGCTGGCTTGATGTCGTTGTATTGAAGCACTCCAACATGATCAATGGCTATGATAGCCTCAACCTTACCAAACTTGACATCCTCGACTCGTTACCTGAGATCAAGGTCGGTCTCAAGTATCTGGTCGATGGCAAGGAGCTTCCAGGGTTCCCGGGTTCGTTCTTAACAACATCCTTCTTGCTCCAATTCCTGATGACCTTTCACTGCAGCTGACCTCAACGCTCTCGCGAAGGTCGAGGTTGAGTACGTTACACTACCGGGTTGGAGTACGCCGATCACAGACATCACGTCGTACGATGCGTTGCCCGAGAATTGCAAGAACTACATCAATTTCATCGAGCAGGCTGTTGGTGTACCTATTGAGTGGATTGGTGTTGGACCGGGTCGCGATAGTATGCTGAAGAAACCGGTGACGGTGTAACTATTGTGTGGAATGAAAAGACAAGCAAGAATAGAACGGACAGGTAAGACCCCTGGATCGTAGATTGTTTGCGTGTATCCTTATAATTCAAAGTATCGTTGGGTTTGTTTACTCGTGTCATTCAATATCAGTTGTTTAAGGCATACAAAACTATGAAGCAAATCGCGGTTGGAAGCATCAGAATACTGGTGCAAGTTCAACTTTGTACAGAAATTGGAAATTGACGGTCTGCTTGCAACAAATCCCACAACCCTTCACAGGGAGTCAAAAAGTGGTGTTTCGGCTCCTGATCTTGTCGCAACAAATCGCGAACCGCGAAACGAAGTCAGTTAACTGTTTAGGTCAAGATCTTATGCTTACTGTTGCGAAGTCACTAGGCTGCAAGTTCAATTTGTAAATCTTGTTAGCGTTATGAAATAGGGCGTTCTGGACAATATCGACTGCGGCCGCTTCAGAAAGTTCCCCAGTACGAACGATATTGCTGAGAACCTGTAGGGAATCGTATGAAAGTCTGAATATCTCACTGAGGCTGGTACCTACCTCGTATAAAGCTTCCCGAGCCTGCAAGGAACCGAGATAATATGATTCAGGTCGGAAGTAACCATCACCTAGTCAGGGAGCAGACTAGCTTAGGCACTTGGGAACTGGAGGATGATTTATACATACTGGACCACATAATCTTGTTCGTAGGCGCCAACTCCAAAATTTGTTGGACAACCGCCCGCTGCCCATATTTGGAGACGTAAGGAACAATCTGTAACCTCTAAGCCAGATGACAGATGTACGATATGTGTATCAGGGCTTACTTCACCAAAATCTAGATACACATTGGGGTGGACTGCAGTGAGATACCCAGCTTCTCGTGTATACGGATAAGAAGCGTGAAGTAAAACAATTCTTGAGTTTGGATACGCCTTGATGAGTGGTTGTAGGTGTTTAGGAGACGCCAGGTCAAGCAGTAAATCATTGTCACCAAGACCGGTATGGAACTGGACTGATGTTGTCCAACACGACTGGGCATCAACAAATGTAGTTGAACGTGGGGTCAAACTCACTTGGCACGTCATGGACGGCACTAAGATTCATAGCCAAGTGGACGACATGGTCGTTAAGTAATTTTTCCTGCAATCGAACTTTTGGCAAGTCTTTCTGTTCGTTGTAACACCTGGCGAATGCGGACACAAGCTCCGTTGACTCTACGCCCAGTGGCTTTGGCGGAACAGCTAGTCCTGTGCGATAACATACAACTGTTTTAAATGCCACTGCCCGACCATCTCGCGTATGGTCGACCAGATATTTCTGCAACTCGTACGTGAATGTGAGAAAGGTTGACCTGGGATCTTTATAATCTGCGAAGACTTTCTTGAGGATTTCCTTCATTGCACAGATGCAAGGTCAAGATATAAGTCGTACAAGAGCTGACCGCCCCTCATACCTCGGCAACAGATTCAATTCTGATCACCCGTCTTGTTGGGCTTTCGGTAAACTGATCGTGCCACGGTATGTCATGTAACATCTCTTTCACACCCAAGCCATCGTCAAGAAGAATGCACTGGATGCCTGAGGATGCGAAAGAACGTCTGCATAGATCAGTGTAGTCGAAATTTGCGTGCTTGGCCTTGACCTCTTCCCAGGACGATCCTTCCGCAAGATCATATAACTTTGATAATTGCTGCGTCGCACGGTGACAGGCCAACGTATGTGGTGCGTCCCTTAGGAGAGGCTCACCTTCTAAATGAGAGACAAGGCTCTCGAAAGGGACACTAGTGCGTTTTTCGGGACGTAAAAGAGCATGGGCATGATTATCGATTGCAGGGTAAGTGAAAGCAGCTGCATGGAGCTTCGGGAGGTGGATGTTGGAAGAGTCTGACATTTTAGTTCTCGTGTGACCCGCGTCCGCTGCCTCGATAATCATACTTATTGCCAATGAATCATTTTGATGTGATAACCCCATCTTATCAGATCGTTTCTCATCGGAGTCTTACTTCTGAAGTCACCAACCCGGTTGGATCACTGTTGTCGACCTCACGATGCCCGTAAATACTGTGGACCTCGAAGCTGCGATACGAAATGCTTTTTCAGTCAAGTACCTTGAGATCCAAGACCAGTCTAACGGCTGTGGAGAAAATTACGCTGTGACAATTGTCAGCGAGGTACGCTAGTACACCTATCCAAGGTATAAGGTTTAGAATTGAACAGATTTGCAGGCTTTCGAAGGGTTGTCGACACTGAAGAGACATCGCATGAGTGTGTATTCTACTTTACGATCACTCATACAACTCTATTCATGTTCGCGGGCTATAGTCAACGAGCTCTTGAAAGAAGAAATTGCTCAAATGCATGCATTTTCACAGGTTTGAAATACTCTACTATCATTTACAACTCTCCTAACACTGGCGTCTTAGAAAACCTTTACGCCCACGCAATACGAAGAATATATCGCCAAAGCAAAAGGAACTTGATTCTCGAGCCTCATGCCATATCTGACAGACTAGAATTTGCCATTATACCACTAAGTATGTTATGTATTTAAAGGAACGATGGAAGGCAGAATGTACACGGCTTCACTGCTGCTTACGAAATATATGCAATGCTCACTACTCGTTCTCCTTGTTTATCGATGTACTCGTTGATCGTTGTTTTGGGGGAGCTGGTTCGCCGTTTTCGTCGTCGATCACTATTGGGTTGCCCCGTCTTGTTAAAGAGGGAGTTTTAGGCCTCTTTGCGCGTGCCGTTCTACGAAGAGCGTCTGCCGGAATAACAGTCTTAGGGTTCGGAGGTGGTGGGAGCGTCAGAGCAGCCAAATCAGGATCTAGCTGGGCTTTGCGAGCAGAGGCTGAGACAGCCCGCTTATTTGGTTCAGCGCGTTTCATTGTCGGTTGAGGATTGTTTGAGGCGCTTCGCAAGCGTTTGTTGTATGGAGATGGAGGCCGTTTCTGAACTTCAATTTCGAAAGTGTTGCGGAAGATATCTTGATCCTCATGGACTATGATTTGTCGAGGAGACGAGAGAGGACTCGAGATTTGGTTGGACAGAGGCGACAGAGGTATATGTTCAGAACTAGGTCTAGAAACAGGAAGATCAGCTCCAGAGGGAAGAAGTCCAATTGAGAGCGAGAGGTCTGTAGCAGCGTTTGGATCCGGACTAAAGAGGGATGGCGAGGGAGGCTCTTCACCAACGTCTGAACAGGCAATGAATCTTGAAAGGTCGTCCTGAGAGGTGAAGGGTGACATTGGCGGGAAAGGTATACCGTCACTTGAGGGTTGAGGGAGGTCATCTTCTGTCGGAGCTAGTTCAACATGGATATCAGGTAGAACATTCTTATCATCATCATGAGTCGCAGTAGTTTGTTGGTCATTTGCGCTTCGGCCAGGACTGGAAAGTGTTGTAGAAAACAAGATTTCTCTCGATGAAAAGTCCGATAGAATGATTCCTTCAGACGCAATGATGGGAGGAATCATAGCAGGCATAGGTTCGCTGGAGGGAGGAGTGGGGATGTTTTGTAAATTCGGTGCGCTGGAAGAGTGAACTAGAGAAGGGCCAGCAGTCACAGGCAAAGTAGGTTGAGAAACAGACTCGGTGATAACGTTGACGTGGTTTGGATCGTAAAGGTACACTCTGGGCAGAGACGCAGACGAAGAAGTAGTACAGTTCAAGAGCGATGAGAGACTTGGAATTGGAGATCCAAACAAGGAAGTACCGTCTTGAAACACTGAGGGTGAACCGGGCAAAACGGGAGGATGTATCTCTGGCAGAGAGATAGAGCCGTGGATGTTCGAGACAGGATTGGCCTTTATAGGGTTCATGACGGGCTGCCACCTAATATTTGGTTGAATACTCGGGAGCATCTGACACAGTGATACAGCGAGCGCTACGTCCTCGTTGTCTTGTAACAAGAGACGGGCAGCAGCCATACGAACTGAAAAGGTTATTCATGTGTGATCGCTGCACATTGGAAGTGACCTACGCTGCAACACATAATTGCCATACTGGCTGACATATGCATCGGCAACTTCCAAAAGAGAAAATATCATTGGCGGGCTGATGGGATGGAGGAGGGACGTCGGTGCGATAAGTTGTTGAAACACCGCGGGTAGAACGCGAAGTACAAAAGTGAAAATAGCATTCTGTGGCGACTGTTAGCTCTTTTACAGTAAGAAATAAATACTCTTCACTTCAATTACTTCTACAAGCTGCGCGAAATCATCAAAAGAACTAGAAATGAAACATAGACACGACATACCAGTGCCAAATGATGAGGCTCCACCTCTGCGCGGGAATATTGCAGCAGATTCATAACGCTTTTACAGTTGATGACAAATTCGGCCTCTGATATTGGAGAAGTACCCTGGAAGAGATGAGAAACGCGTTGTAATTCCGTGTTCACAGCGGATTTGGATTCGGAATATGTGCATTGAAGAGGGATGAGTGCATCAGAGCTTCTGCAGGCTTTTATGGGCTTGTCATTGTGGGATGACATGTACGATATTGAAACTGGAAAGAAACCCAAGTTAAGGAGAGGGGAAGGGAGTCTCGAGAAATCTAGAAGATCGACCAAGTCGCGTCCCCGAGGTCGCTCTGCCGACGGCGCGTGATTTCATGTGATGGTTAAAGTTTCGATCAGTTCGATACGTTACTACGTAGTACGCGTAACTGAGTCTGCTGAAGCCATGACGACTCTCTTCACTTCCCCATATCCTCCATATGATCCTACGGACAAATCCGGGTACGTCTCGACTGTTTCATATTAATTATGTTTTGACAAGATCTCACCAGTTTCTCGTAAGTCGTTCACCACTGATGGGATGATTCAGATCCTGCCAACACAAACTCCCAAGATATATTACGGTGGTCAAACGCTGGCCCATCATCATCACCAGTGTGATCGATCAGCTGCATAGAGATTGTCATGCCCTTTCATTGGAGTCCCAAAACGACGGAGCAGACCAAGCGACATTAGATGCGAAGATATCAGAAGGCAAGACTATCATTGAGAAACTCAGCAGACTTAAATACCAGATGGGGCGGGATCATCCACTAGAGTGAGTCCTACTCTTGAATATTGATCTCTCCCCCTGGCCGTTCAATGTTTATTCTAGGCCCATCCCAGATGACAGGGAGTCCGGGGTAGATATCTATAATCGAGAATTGAATAGACTGGCGGGTCTCAATAAAAACACTTGGTTCACTGCTCCCTGGTTATACGCAGAGTGAGTGGCATCCCTTCGTTAGGTCTTCTCCTTCATCGTAGTTTGATATCGCATTAGATGTTATCTGTGAGCTCCGAGGTTGGGTTCTCGTAATCCTTTTGTCGCTGAATCAAGTACAAGCTATCGTCTTATACGTGCACATTGTGCTATGACTACCCATTGGAATACTTATGATCCTTTCCTGTCCCAGAAGATGTCGACATTCTCACAATCAGGGACATCCATCAGGCGTGCGTTTCTCGCTGCCTATACACGATGTCTACTGATGCATTTGTACAGAGATTGCAGCGAGTATGCATGAGCTAGAATCCGAGAAGAGCGCTTTGGATAAGGAGAAGCTTGCAATCTTGTTCCGAGAAATGCTCCAAATGTGCCTTTGGTAAGTGTCTCCCGTAATGAAATGCTCTTAAGGTATAATAGGTTTTAAGGGGCAATGCCACAGTAGGTTGTGAGATTACTCGGTGCTCCTGGATTGATCCATCGAACACAGGATCTATCGCTTCTTCCCCATATGTCGGCCACTGACATTGAGCATTTACAAGCTGTTGGGAAGGATGCTCAGGCTGCGAGACAGCAGTTTATACTGAAAGACGACCGAGAACAATTGTGGAAACATCTGTCCTCCCTGGAAGTTGGTCGCGTTGACTTTGTCCTCGACAATGGTAAGTTGTTTTTTTCGTTGTGCTTGTTGATGCGGTTCATGTCCAATTGGATCATCTAGCTGGTTTCGAAGCAAGTCATTCATAGTTTTCCCATCTCGATCCATCTAATCTGCCATGCAGTTGTTTACAGACCTCGTATTTGCGGATTTTTTGGTCACCTATACACCATATGTCTCGACAATATATTTTCAGTTAGTCATCAAATCGTTGCTATTCTTTTGTTTGGCTTCCTGATAGATAATTCACTCAAGCCCCAAAGTCATTCCATGGTTCGTTTCCGATGTCACTCCACCTGACTTTCGGCAGGCATTCGCTTCTCTGCTGGATCCATCCTTCTTCCCTATGCCCATGGAGGATACTTCAGCTCCTTCTTCCGAGCATCTGACACACATGACTACCCGCTGGAAGAATTATGTTGAACAAGGTGTATTTAATCTCTCGGTTCCGTCTGATACGCCACTTGGGGGTTATGCACCCGCTGCTGAATTCTGGACGTCACCTTGGCCTTACTGGGATATGGAACTTCACGCGCCCGAGCTGTTTGAGACTCTGAGGAAAAGCGATTTGGTTATATTCAAGGTTTGCTTTTCCTTATTATTGACGAGATTTTGACCTGACTGGATTGAAATTAGGGCGACCTCAAGTAAGTTGACAATTTGAGCTGAAACTGTCTGATTGTCGAATTTGCTATTTTTAGCTACAGAAAGTGGGTGTCTCCATATTTCACTGCTTAAGCGCTTATGAGTCGACAACGTAAAAACTTTCAGACTTGTCGGAGATGTGCGATGGCCGTCCTGGACACCTTTTCAAAAGGCTATTGGTGAGTGACTCCTTTCCGATGTCAAGTAGACGTTAACTCGCCGCTTAGGACCACTCGCCGGTTCGTTCCCTCTATTGAGTCTGAGGACAAACAAGGCGGATGTTGTTGTTGGCGTTGACAAAGAAGTAGCAGAAAGACTAGATAGCAGCGGTGAAAAGTGGAGAGTGGACGGGAGGTGAGACTATTCTCTATTTCTGCGACTCGTCTCAGTGATGATGGGTTTAGGTATGCGCTAATATCCTTCCTCCCACGTCAGGAATGAAAATCTGCACGTGGGCTTAGATGAACAAAGATATCGTTGTCTAAAAGATTACATTGATATACTCATCTTTCTGCCTTGCAGATGACTTGCTACATGTGCTCCGAAGTGTACGTAAGGATATTAATCAACCCCGCGTCTTCCAAGTAATGATCAAAGTGGTCGTGGGATATAAAAGCCGTTGACTTTTAATCATAAATGCATTCTATCATGCGGTTAGGCCTCATCTCTCATTCGTTGCTTCTGGCTTCCTCGTCCGCAGCTCTCCCTGACCTCGTTCGTCAACCCAAACGGGGATCATCCGATGCAGACAGTCATGTTGAGGTTGTCATTTTAGGTGGCGGGGTGGCTGGAGTAATTGCGGCGCGCACCTTCCATGAGCAAGGCATCAACGACTTCCTTATAGTTGAAGCACGAGATGAAATAGGTGGACGTCTGAGAAGCACAACCTTTGGGGGGAAGACGGTTGAGTTGGGTGCTAACTGGATACAAGGAACCCAGACGAATAACGGACCTGCAAATCCGATCCTCACTCTGGCGAAGAAGCACAACCTTCAAACGCAGTTCAATGACATGGAGGGCAGTATGAGTACGCTTTTTCCCTGCCTGATCTAATAGCATCGACGAACTAAATTTGGCGTTAAAAGCGACATATGATAACACTGGTGCAGTTGATTATCTGAACGTTTTTGACGCATCTGTTGATGCGTTTACCAACCATACGATCTATAGCGGTGAGCTTATTGACTTGCACTGTGGGCGGGAGATAACTAACTCTTCTTATCCAGGCGCCCGATTAACCCAAAATCTGGTGGATCTATCTTCGAGAAGTGTTTATGACCTCATCGGAGTGAAACCTCGAGATGCACATGCCAAAGCAGCAGAGTATTTCAATGTATGATCTTGTCCCATCCAAAAGTTTTATGTTTGACATGTCATGATATATAGATTGATTTTGAGTATGCTCAGAAACCTGATCAAAATTCCGCTATAGCGGCATCTTGGGCACGTATAGAGTGTCATCGAGCCCGAATGATTACTGATATAATCTTGAAACTCTCCAGAATAATAACTTCACCTATGATATTGATCAAGGGGGATTCTCCGATGACAACCTTCTTAGTATCGATCAGCGAGGCTTCAAAGCATTTATCCAAGAGGAGGCAAAGACCTTCCTAAAGCCACATCAACTTCGTCTGAATTCAACTGTCGAGTCAATATCATGGTCAGGTTCAGGCGTGAAAATTGCATTGAAAGACGGCACAAAAATCTCTGCGAATTATGCCCTTTGTACCTTCAGTATCGGTGTTCTTCAGAACGATGATATCCAGTTCATCCCTAATTTGCCAGGTATATTTTGATTAGTTTCTTGTCGTGTTTGGTGCATATGTCCCCTGTTCTAGACTATAAATTGGAAGCCATAGCTGGCATGGTGATGGGAACCTACACAAAGATTTTCCTGAAGTTCCCGAAAAAATTTTGGTTCGATACTGAGGTATGTAGGAACTCAGTACCGGTGCATTTGATTTACTGCCTTATTTTTCAAATTAAGATGGCACTTTACGCTGATCCAGAGCGTGGGCGGTATCCTGTATGGCAGAGCCTTGATCACAAGCTTTTTTTCCCTGGGTCAGGTATTATTTTTGTCACGGTAACTGTAAAGCTACCTCCCATCTGATTCTATCCGAGCTCTACTGACATATATGACATCGAGGGCGATTACTCTGAAAGGATTGAGGCACTGTCAGACTCACAAGTGAAGACAGAAGTCCTCGACGTTCTTCAATCGATGTTTCCCAATATCACCATACCGACCCCCCTTGATTTTTATTTCCCCCGCTGGCATTCAGACCCTCTCTATCGTGGCTCCTACTCCAACTGGCCGCCAACATTTGTGAAGCAGCATCACGACAATCTGAGGTCTAACCTTGACAGGCTGTACTTCGCTGGTGAGGCAACTAGCGTAAAGTATTATGGTGAGTGATTGATTGTCCGATAGATTTGGAGAATGATTTGATTGTTTGAATGTCTTGCTACGGTCTCTATAGGGTTTCTTCATGGTGCATATTTTGAAGGCCTCGATGTCGCAAAATCGATCATCAAGTGCATTAAGCATGAGGGCTGTGTGGAGCTGAAGCACTTTGATATGGCTAAGAATGCTATTCCATACGGTATTCTGATTTCAATTTGAGATTCGCAAGCGTGCTATCGTTCTCCACCATAATATGTATGTAGATTGGTTTGAAAGCCTGGAGGGCTCTGGAGGGGCAGCGTTGGCGTGGGGAATGTAGTCGTGATCATCACTATTTTACAGTTTTGTTCAGCGAAAATATGTTTTTTATCTCCCACTGAGTCTCACCGCCAGCTGGGGCTGAGTCTAACCGTCAGCCGCGATGGGCTACTAATGCCTCCAACGGGGGTTCGGACAAGCCTTCTTCTATCGGAACAATCACCTGCAATCACTTGTAACGCTCTTGATGGAGGTTGCAACATCCTAATAGGCTACTCGGTAACTACTTGTCAACGATCTGATAATCTGCGATCATAATGAAGACATACTATGCTGTTGTATCAAATAGTTACCGAGTTGTTTAAGTCGAAGAACCACAGTTGCGACGGCAATGTTATTTCTTTCCTTCCTCTCTTCTTTTCTTCGCCGTGCGTTGACTTGCGCAGGGCGCTTTTTCAATAACATTGAGTCTTGTGCCGTGTTCTACGTAGTCTATCCCCCCCCCCTCTCTCGATATGCTTGAACAAACTGGTCAATGGCTGAAACAAATTCTACGGTGGAGGAAAATCAAACTCGTGGTCAGTTTTTTTTTTTATTATTTTCTTTGACTTGTGTAATCTGTTCTACAGTATCTGAGAATTATGCTGCATCGCTTCATAACGTTGTACTTCCTCTTCGCCCTCGTAAATTGTCTCGTCTTGGCCGTGCTGCAGGGGGTAGCATATTCCGAAAACTCCCAAGCAGTTCATATCATCGAGTCTTTCCTCTCTCAGCATCCTTTGAATGTCGCTGTGAAAGATAGGTTTCCAGTAGTATTCAACGGTAACTTGGAGATGTGGAGCAAGCCAGGAACCATGAACGGAGTCCAAACTCGTGTGTTGGTAAAGGTCTGCATCGCCGTTCAGATGTACCTTGGGTTCTGACAGACTGACCCAGGGTGATAACATGGGCGACTCACACTGTGTTCTATCGATGGCTGCACTCACCGGCTTGTAAGGGAGTACTGATCAAGTGATATTTCCTTGACATTCTGATTTGTTTTGTAGCCTGGGTGACGAGAGACGAGAAAATATTGCCATCTTGTTTTTCAACATCTGGCTTCTATCCCTGGCTGTCATCACGGTTAGTCATGATTTAGCTTCCAATGTCTACCCTGAGGAATATCTAAAAGCAGATATCGAACGAATCACTCCCTCATCTTGGCGCATCGCTAGTTGGTCACATTTTCGGAACAGGTTGGGCTGCTTACCGTGTCGTCTCACGTGAACAACAACGCGATGAAGAACTCGTCGTGAAACTCTGTAAACGGTTTGATCAAGATCTACATGATTGGTGGAGCCGGGTTCACAAGGTAGGTCGTCATGCACGACACTAAATATACTGATAAGTCCATCTGGTTTGCTTGACCCAGACCCAGACCCAGATCCACATCCCCATCTTTATCTTCAATGTTGCGGCCCTTCTGGCAACGGCCTTTCTCTCGTTTAAACTAAAGAAGGTTTGGAAGACCGTTATCTGATACCGAATGTGCTGAACTTTCAAAGATTTATGCCTCACAGTCATTCAGCCGCATTGGGAGTTCTCCTCAAGTTACCAAAGTCTACAAGGTTGAACAAGATGCGATAACCAGATGAATAACTCTTTCTGACCTATATCCAACAGATTGTACTTGTGTTTTCGGCCTGCATACAGCTGACGACTTTCTTCTCGTTGGCTTCCGCCGGAGTGTGGATCAGTCGTGTGTATGATAAATTTACTTTAGACATGGTAAACTACACAGACTCGGAGCCCTACTTGGTTGCTTTCATTGGCATACTCTTGGTTCTGATCCAATTATGTACTCTCTTCAAGGTAACTGACCTATTCTTCTTCTCAGCTTTTATTGCCTTGGTTACACTTGGTAAGTTCTTCAATTGGTGAGTAGCCAAAGCTGGTACTGATTGTTTACATGGATCAGGGTTGGGTTTCTGTTAGGAAGGAAGGCAGGCGACAGTTTTTGGCCTTTTCTTGCATTTCCGTTTCCCTGATCGTCGTCTCCTCGTTGATGTTCCTCAGTAATCGTACGTCATGGGAGTCTGGATCATGTAAATATGAATCCTCATTTCCCTTCAGTGTATTGGATATTCTTCAACATGTGGCCCTTCTTTGCCACAATCACCGTCACTGCATATATTCTCACTGTGATCACCGCCGTTTTGGGAATTTGGTGCCGCACGAACTTCGGACGGGGTTTATCTCAATATCGTACGGATGATGTTTCTGTGGTTTACAGCATACAATTTACCTCTAACTCTTCTAGTTCAAGCGACCGATGCGCTTGACGACATCGACTTCACACCTGAGACATTCACAAAGGATTCTGAGAAGACCAATACCTATGGTTCTAGTGAGGGACCACCGTCACTTCGTCAGGAAATAAACCTCATAATTAAGTGCAGAATACGCGCCGAAATTCTGGTCGACTCCGTCGTTAATCCATGAACACGACCAGGTAACAGAGACGAGATCTAGTACATGGCGGACTAACGCCTTTGGCGGCATTTATTGAGCCCTGGAGTGACGGGTACGTGCAACCTCAGATGCCTTCAAAAGTTATCACCGCAAGTCCTCGCTCCGGTAGGCCTAGAGACCTAAGCCCACACTGTTCTGTTGTCGCAAGTTCGACATCATCCCTATATCCTCATGGCTGAAAACACATGCCGTACATTCTATATCGTTACCGAACTCTAGATCGCCCCCGCCAACTTGTGCCTGAATAGACTTCAAGCAAAGCTGTAAGAATCCTTTGACAGTCTTGATGTTACTTTCTATAGCTGTGTAGGTCCAAAATGAGAATTGATGCAGTAGCACAAAGGACCGTTTGGTATGTCGAACTATTACTTTACAATTCGTGTATTTGTTAATATCCAGGAGAATTCATACGAAGTATATCTTGAATGAAATAGGACTTTGGAACCCCTGATAAGGTCGAGTCGGGCATCGATAATTTACCTTAGCTTTTACCTTAACCAGTGCCCGTGTCGAATGCTGACCGACGGGGGGAGGATCGACTGGGTCATTGAAACGTCCCACTCTATATTAATATATAGCCATGGATGCGGCGCTTGTACTAGGGTCGGATTCTACACTATGTAGTGGCCGGAATCGTTGCTCTGGAACATGACACTCAATTTTAGGGCGAGGGTCAATTATTGATATGCGGCCCCAGGCCTTTGACACCATGGAGATGTTACCAAACATTTGAGAATTAATGATTCCATTCCATATTTTCAAGAACAGAGAGGCCCCGGGAAGCTCCCGCAAAAACTTGTCCGCAAAATAGCGGATTTGAGGCCCATTCAGGCAAAATTTTTGAAAAATGGACAACAAAATTCTGAGTATCTTAGGCATTAGAAAGACCATTTGAGCCATTTGATTAATGTATGACAGTATCCAACGTAAACTTACGTATACGTATCGAGTGTTACACGCATGATAGCACGCTCGTAAATTTGTTGAACTCATTCCTTATCTAAACTCTTGCCAATATGCCGGACAAGGCACTTCATTGCACAAAGCTGAAAGCAATTATTGCCAAGGCACCTGTCCTAAAAATGCGAATTTTAGGTGAAAAGCTATGTAAATAGATAACAGTAGATAGCTTTTAGTGTATATGAAAAAGCGCCGTTGCTCAAGAAAAAAAAATAAAGAAAAAGCAAAGAAAAAATGTGAATTTCCTTTTTAGGCCATATGTTGTCCGTCATTGCGGATTTGAGGCCTGATTTTGGAAATTTCCCGAACAAGTTTTTGCAAGAGCTTCCTGGGGCCTGAACAGAGAGCTTGCGGAAAAGCCCCGCTGCCTGGCATATGTAGGAGCGCGGAGTTTCGGCGCGTTGGCTGTCGTGTGAAAGTCACCGGCGAATAAAGACCACGCAGGTTTTTTCTGCGCTCGAGACTGGCTCAGTGAGCCCTCCTGGGTTTCCCCTATCATTCAACAACACGTACGTGAGCGAAGAAAATCCTCATTGGTTTTTCTTTCAAAGAATCCGTCTTGGCTAATTAATGGAGCTACACGTTTTGGATAGAGGTTTGAAGAGGTTTCTGAGGTATGAATTTCGTTTGTACAAAAGTAGGTTGGGAACTGAAATTTAGAGAACGCCACGTCGACTATTCCCCTTGACCCGCACCACACATATCCGGCCGAGTGACATACCTACAGTGACTTTTCTTTCCCTTAATCACAACCAGAGAAGCATGCATGCCAACGTCGAAAATGGTTTCCTCTTCACCATTGGCATGCGACCAGGATGCTTGGCACTGGAATAAACTCTAATTAAATCATTGGATTATATATAAATTAAAGCTCGTTGGTCATCCCCTGTTGAGCTGAACTACATGATGCAGACTCGGGATCCTCATGCGCCTCTTGAACAAAGAAAGCTGACGGACGAAGAGCTGCTTGCATCACTAGGCTATAAGCAGGAATTCAAACGCGCCTTTGCGCCTTTGGAGGTAAGATTCCTCCAAGAAACAAATTCTCCTTCATATATCTTTTGTCTTCGATTCTGTACCAGGTCTTTGGTATTGCATTCTCGATCATTGGGCTGCTCCCGTCGATTGCGTCTGTCTTGTTCTACGCTATCCCGAATGGCGGCGGGCCCTCGATGGTTTGGGGGGTTGGTACTCCTAATATCGCTCGTCCGTGCGGATAACCTTATCTTTACGTGAAGTGGCTCCTGGCAAGCATATTCGATCTGGCTATTGGACTTTCTATGAGCGAACTAGCTTCCGCGGCACCTACATCTGGAGGGGTAATATGCTTCCCTCCGGATATGGTTACATCTGATGTCTATCTTTGTAGTTGTATTTCTGGACTTATAGCTTGTCGTCACCACGGTGGAGGCACTTACTCTGCTGGATAGTTGGATGTCCGTATCGGCTTTCCTTCCTCGTAAAGCGGTGACCCCTAAGTATTGAGTATTCGATTGCAGATGCGAATACTATCGGTTCAATTGCCGGTGTCGCGTCAATTGACTGGGGATGCGCTTTGCAGGTTATGGCAGCGGTCAATCTTGGTTCAGGGGGGACGTTTGAGCCGACTCTCGCAGAGACTTTGCATGCCCTTTTCCTGCCATTGCATTGATGGGGCTAATGCAGTCCTTCCAGTGCCGTCTATGTAGCAATTGTTTTGGTACATATTCTCATATGTTGCTTGGGAACACGAATTCTTGCTCGGTTGCAGTCTGTCTATGTTGTCCTGAACGTTCTGTAGGTGCCCTCGCTGTGATATATTTTATACGTATTTGCGCTTATTGACTGATCAATTTTAGATTATGCCTGGCGGTGATTATTGCATTACCAGCAGCCACACCCGCTAAATACAGGAATACGGCAAGGTTTGCTCTATGGGACTTTACAAATTGTAAAAATGTTCGATTCTCTGGGGCTCTGCACATTCCCTGATGCTGTTTAGTGAACCAATGGACCGATGGCTTTGCGTTTCTGATCAGTTTCAATGCACCCCTGTGGACGATCGGTAAGTGGACTGGTTTGGCCCCATAACTGCTTCAAGAAATATTAAAATGGCTTGGACAGCCGGATACGACGCTTGTGTGCACATCAGTGAGGAGGCTTCGAACGCGGCTACTGTAGTCCCCTGGGCAATCACCATGGCTATAGCCATTGCTGGTGTCGTTGGATGGGGTGCGTTATCATCTCGTTTCCAAATCGTGACTTCCTTTGTTGATGATGCGCCGTCTGTGTATTTGTGTGCATCTTTGGGCAACGGAAACAGCGATCAATGTGTCGTTGGCGTTCTGTATGGGGAATGATTTGAGGGCTTTGGATAGTAGTAACCAACCGATGGCGATGATCTTCGCGCAGAGCTTTGGGCAGAAGGTTACTTTGGTTATTTGGGCTGGCATTGTGATTGTTCAGTATGTCGTGCTTTATGTTTTCTCGTTAGTCCTTCGTGATGATGCTGATTCGCAGGTTCATGATGGGTTCGAGCATGGTAAATTGACCTAAAGTATCCGTCCCGATCTGTCGACTTATGAGATTTGAAATAGTTGCTTGCTGCAAGTCGTCAAACCTTTGCATTCAGTCGTGATTCAGGTACGTCCAAGTAGCTGGAAAGACATTGTTTTTTTTATTATTAAAATTGCTTGTCAGCTCTCCCGTTCTCCTCGTGGTTATATCGTATGAACAGCTACACGAAAACTCCGGTCAACACCGTCATTTTTGATGGTCTGCTGGCCATCCCTCTCGGTTGTCTTGCATTCGTCGGAGGCCAGGCCATCAACTCCGTGTTCGCGCTTTCGATTGTGGGTAACTACATCGCCTACGCTATCCCAATCTGTGCTAGGTTTCTAGGTGAAAATGACTTCAAATCTGGGCCTTTTACACTTGGCGTGTTTGTGTGTTCGTCTTCTATATACCTTTGAAATGTGACTGACAATGGGAATAGAGCCGACCTATTGCTGGGATCGCCGTCATGTTTATGATTTTCACATCGATCGTGTCTTTCTTCCCTACGACTCCGGCGACGGATGCGACGGATATGAATTATACCGTGGTTGTGCTTGGAGGGTTTATGACTCTTTCCGTCGTATGGTTCTATATCCCGAAATATGGAGGAGTCAATTGGTTTACGGGACCAATGGCGACGATCGATAAGGCCTCACCACCTAATACCACTGAAATGTCGAGTGTAGAGGAGAAGCGGTCGGTGGCTTGTCCTTCTGGACTCCTGAATGGACTTTAACACACGCAGTCACGTGGTGGCGCAAATAGATTTACGGGTCGGTAGCTTGTCTGGCCACGCTCATTTCAGTCGACTGTGCATTATGCATAGCATATCATCTTTTATCTGTAGTTTTCTGGAAGGTTACGTAGCGCCGTTTGACCAGATCGACCTGTGACGCGCGAACGCATCAATCATCGATCCTCCTAGTTAAATTCTCTTTATCGTTAGAAGGACTGAACTACCTACCTTGTGGAAGGTATGAGTACCCGCATACAGACATTCTTCTTATTCTGTTGCGGCTTGTCAGCGTCAACACTCCCCCGTGGATTGCGCCACCGTTGTACCCCTCCGATCTCTTTCCTTCGCATACGAGCCTCAGATGGCTGATACCTAGACCGATCGAAAGATTTTATCTTACTCGCCAACGAGTCTGAACAGGTGTCCGAGTCGTTCCTTTGGTTTTTGAACATGTCTAAACGATTCAAATTGGGGCAGCCATGAGATGGATGCGGGACTAAATCGGTTTATTTCCTATTCAGGCCAATTGGATTGTTATAAGCTGTTTGGACTAGGGAAGCCATGGTGTGGAGGCAAGGTGCACTGTGAGGACGTAGATTGATAGCATCTTTCTGTGATGGCCCTATATAATTTCGCTGGCATGGGGTGGTGTTTGGGATCATCAGGAAAACGGTCATGACGGTGTTATCTCTGATGATCCGTGGCTCCTCTGTTGTGCCCCATGAACATATGAATCGAGGGACGGTGACTTGTGCCAGGTATGGCTACTCGTGTCAAGATAGAGGTATATCGCCTGCTGTCACGGACAGAGAAGACTGCTGTTACACGTCGACGTCGGACATGGGACTGAAACGGTGATGAGTGCTGTGAATATGTTTTGTGGCGGGATCTTATCAGGAGGCCACGTGTTCCTGGCGAGCACAGCCCCCGATTTGTTGGCATTGCCTTTGGGAGTTGCTGCTCTCTCTGCTGTCCACGATCTCGCCCAGCAATGAGGAAACTCTTTAGTGCTAGGCCAAAACAAATCAAGCCAGCGTCTCCCGAGGTCCGTGCGCATCGTTCACATCGCGCCCTGCTCACGTCTCTTCCACACAGGAACACGTCTCCACCCCCATACACCAGCAGCATGCATTCTACCAGCACCCATACATGGCCCCACCTCCCCGCTCAATCCGCCGCATATCCAGCGACGGTGAGCGCTGGGAGGTCTTACAGGGCAACGACCCATCGCAGATCCACCAGGCACCCGCCTCACCGTCACACAACTCCTCATTCGCCTCGCTACCACCTGGTGCATCACCACCGATACCCACTCCCAATGGGGCTCGATCACCCTCCCCATTCAGCATCAACTCGAAAGATCGCGAGCCACTACTACAGCAGCCCAGAAAGAAGACTGCAGCGACCGCGCCTGTTGCGTTGAGGATTCTCGGTGCGCTCGACCCGTCTCAGCAAACGCAAAAGCAGCCTCCTGAGGACCGTCACATAGCTCTGTCTGGGTATACAGATGGCGGACAACGCGAGCGCGACAAGGATCATCCTGAGAAGAAGGAGAGACGTGGATTCTGGAGTCGCGATAAAGACAAGGAAAAGGAGAGGGGCAGGGCCCAGGAAATACGCGATCAAGGTCGCGACAAAGGGCGCGATGGCGATGCGGCTGAGCTCACGAGGATAATTGGTGCAGTCCCAAGGTCGTGCTACCCAATCAGGGCGGACTGACGTCTATGTAGGGTTTCTCACCGCCACATCGTCTGAGGATTGGAATCTTGTCTTGGAGGTTACTGAACGAGTTAGCATGAGTGAAAGTAACGCAAAGGAAGCCGCGCGCGCTCTTCGGCGCGAATTCAAGTATGGTGAACCTACGGCACAGCTAGCAGCTGCACGGGCAAGTCATTCGCGTTGTACTTCTTGTGGGTCTAGCTGATGATGCAATGTTACTAGCTTTGGGCACTCTTGTTGCGCAATGTCACAAATAATTGGTTTCTACAGCAATCAACGTCTCGCAAGTTCACCGAGACCCTAGAAGATTTGCTTTCTTCGTCCCGCACACCTCCCGTTGTTCGGGAACGCATATTAGATGTCATTTCTGCTGCCGCCTTTGCGAGTGGAAGTGAGTGCCTTGCTGTCTATTCGAGGCCGAATGCTCAACGAGTTTGCAGAAAGTACTGGATTTCGCGCACTCTGGAAAAGAGTCAAACCTCATGATAAACCGGAAGAGGTTCTTTTCATCTGGTTAGCTTTCGACAGAAAACTTACCACTAAGACAGGGAATGCCGTTGGACAATGACGACGTCATGTTCAACCCCCCACCATCTGGCCGAAGCCAATATGATAATAATATACCCCAACTTAAATACCAAGAATCGTCGCCTTTCCCGATTGAATTGCCTCCTACACCCACTCTCCAGGCTGTCAGTTGCCTTATTGCTTGTGGTTTTGGATCCTTTTAACTTTCTACAGAACACCCCTCGCAGGCAGAAGCCCCCTGAATCACGAAACCGCATCATTCCTCCTGAAGAGGATATTCGTCGGCTATTCCAGGAATGTAAAATTGGTCAAGGGAACGCATCGCTCCTCTCTCAAGCTCTTGCGTTGTCAAGGCCTGAAGATCTCAAGAAGAAGGATGTCATCAAGGTATCGTGATATCCTACTTGCTGCATCGTTGACATGTCAATCAATACCTTTCATTCATAGGAGTTCTACCTCAAATGCCACTCATCTCAAGAACTTATCGCTGCACAGATACCCTGGGCAACCGCGAAAGCTGAGCATTCCCGTGTTGCGAAGGATCAGGAAGCGGAGGTGAACGAGCATTCGGACGAACAACGCCGCGAGCAGACGGTCCATGAAAAGCTGTTGGGATCGCTGTTGTCCGCTAATTCGGAGTTGATGGATGCGCTGCAACAGTATGATGATCTGGAAAGGGTGGCGATTGAGAGAATGGCAGAGGAGGCTAGTAAAAAGGAGACGAAGATGGATCGTTCGGTGAGTTTGTCATTAAGTCGTCAGGGATAGAAGGGTCCTGATAGAGTCCGGATAGCAGTTGCAATCAGATGGAGATTATCTGTCGGATCCGTCGCGTGCTGTTGGACGTGCAGGTGGTGAACCACGGACTGCATCGCGCTCGAGGTCTCCCTCGCCTATGCCTGTTGTCCACTCGCTTTACCATCACCACCATACGCCCTCCCACTCGCACTCGGAGCTGGGCGCAGGAGGGTTAGCGCCCCCTCGGCCTGCCCCGCATGGCCCACGCTTACCTGCGCAACATGCTTCTAGGACACCGTCGCCTCCCACGCCAGTGCAGGATGGGTATGACGCTCTGCAGAATGGAGTGGCGGGTTTGAGGTTGAGGAAAGAGAGTGTGCCGAGTTTGATCAGGACGAGTCTGTATCAGCCGGATGAGCAGGTAGAGGATGCGCCGGTGCAGCCTAGTGCGAAAGCGCTCGGGAAACAGAGGGTTGTGGAGGATGATCCCCCGGATCGTATGTTTTGTGTTTTGCTCTCTTCAGGGACGAATGGATGGCTGATTGATTTTTCGTTTGTGTTTTTTTTTTGCGAGCAGATTATCCGGAGGATGAGTATTTCGATGGGAGGGATGAGACCTATTCTGTGGATTCGAGGCTTGATTCGGATGATGATAGATCGACTCATGAGGGTTGGCCGTACCACCGCCCTCAACAGCAGTTTGTGTATGATGCAGTGGCTGAGCGAACTCAGCAGCGGATCCGGGAAGGACAAAACATGTTAGTCAATGGGAGTACATTAGTTTTGTAGTTAGTTATCTTATAGGGTTGACTGAACTTTTTTATTACTAGACTAGTGATCGTTTTCCTTCACATAGTTAGTTGTACAACACGTTATTTCATTCTCGATTCTCAAAATTACTCCATGCTTGATCTACCTTCAATAGACAGTCCTCGATTAACTGCCAACGTGTAATTTTTCCTCACTATAGTCACCCCGATTCTGTGTGAAAATTAATTGGTTACCCAAAATCCATTTCATCTTCAAGTACTCAGAAATCAGATGTTTCTCAACAGACATTTTGGGAGTGCTCAAAACAGTGCTAAACGAAGTGTTGAATATACAGAGTACGATATAACGAAGGCAACTCTCTCACACGATGTGAATAGGTGCAATGACAGATTAGAACCAAGAGGAGTTGCGTTAGCGTGACTTCAATGACATAAAACAAATTCATGTTATGTAACTACTTATCATATCGGAAAATTATATCCGAAAAATCGAATCAGGATTCGTGGCAACATAGGATTGTCTTGCGACCAAACACGACGTTTCAGTTGCCTTGGCTTAAGACGATCGACCATGGCCAACATTTCCGATAATGAAGCTCTATCCGCAGGATTTGTCCGTGTCATCGCTTTGCCTATTTGAGAAAAGTAGTCAAGTCCATCATACTCCTACTTACATATGAGGCTTGTTGATAAACATGGAGTTAACTGTGCCTTACTTTGACAATCTTCAAAATCACGTTGCCCAAATGGTATATGTCAGTCTTGAACGGATCGTAGGGAATTGTATCTGAGCGCTCCGGAAAAGATGTGTCTTGTGCCAGGATTCCGACATCTTGTACACCAGTGTTTGTTTGATAATGACTGGAAATGTCAAAATCAATGAAGTAATAGCGCAAGGACTTCACGGAGCCGCGTTCTCGCCATTCTTCCCATAATTTAACGCCATCGCAGGTATCCGGCCTGAAAAAATGGAAACCCCTCGGTAATAGTTCTGTGGCATCCATCATCAGATTAAAATAGCAGGCATCTCTGAGAAGGTTCTTGGATAAACCAGACTTTTGAACTAAGTCCAAGGTCCTGACCTATGAGCAATATTGTTATCGTGCATCAATTGCCGTTTCATCAGTCAATCATCAAAACAGAAAGAGGAAACAGATACCGTGAGGTATTGGCGAACTGCATCTGCAAACTCGCCAACACGTCGAAATGACAAATAGTTCATCTGAAGCAGAATAGGCATGACGATAAATGCCACATCCTTGTCATTGGGATCATAGATAGTCTCCAAGATGGGTACCGTATGATTCCTTGGGTCGGAAGAAAGAGGTTCTGAAGAGAGAAAGTGTGCAATTTCGAGTTCTTTTGATAAAGACCCAAGTTTCTTCGACACAACATGGCGATTGTCAACCAAGCGTATTGCGTCCATGATTTCTGCGCTTTTCTAAAGATTTGAATGAGTATCGTCGACAGGAAAAAGAGACTTACCACAGGCGTAAGTGCATCCTCGTGGTGACCTAATTCTCGCAGAGAGATATCTGAATCTTTCCAAGAAGGTTGCCAATCTGGGGCGTATCGAGGACGCAACTTATAGCCTCGAGAAAGAAGAAACGGGTAATAAGACACCCATACATGCTCAATGTCTATGCGTGTTCCCCTTCGTATTTTTTCAAGAAAGTCCATCCGAGTACCAGACAGCACCGAGACGTGAGAGCCGATGATATTTCGGGCGTGGTCACCAACATATATATAGCAAAGTATTAAGTTATGTAATTTTTATTGAGATTTATTTATGTATGTACTTATAATTTGACGATCAAAAA
>JAGGAX010025079.1:0-35657 GCA_017657335.1 Termitomyces titanicus | reverse complement strand
AAGTTAGCGGTGGGTGAATTTCTGGCAAACTTGTCCTGTTTCCATTCGGCGCCACGAACAGAGATAGCATGGATGATGGGGGCTGGTAGGCATTTTCGAGTCTACGGTCATAGGCGATATGTGCAGAGACTCCGAGAGTAGTTTTGTTATCTTTTCCTAGAACAATAAAGGCGTTTCCAGATTTGGACCAGTCAGGCACACGGCGTCCTCGACAAGAGGAATAGCTCCGAATGCTACTATTATCCGACGCGACCAGCGTCTGCAGAAGGGTTTCCAACGAGCAGTGGTACTTGTGACAAGTAGCTTGCTCAAAGAGAGCCCATAACCTGTTGGAATCCCAACTAGCAGCAGTACAAACAGGTGTGACGGACACCTAGAATAGACACATATGTGTTAACCTCAGAACGTGTAGTAAACGCAACTGTATTATGTACCTAGAATAGACATGTATGTGTTAACTAGGTATGGTAGGTTAGTTATATGTAAGTATGTAAGATTATAAAGTGTGTCGTACCCTCAGAACGTGTAGTAAACGCAACTGAGGGTACTCCGTATAATGTCCTGCGATATATACCTGTGTCGGACAAAGCAGAGATATGATAGTCCTCCTGGCCCTGACGTAGTGTTCGTGGCACCCTCTCGCCTCGTCACATCATCACGTGCACCGTGTTCCAACAGTCTATTGTTATCTTGGCCAAGGTCATTAAAACTCCTGAGACGGACGACTTTTGACTCTGTTTGTTATTCAACTTCGAAGTCGGTTCCATCTTTTGATATCTTGATCGTGGTCCTCGATGAACGCATGAAACAAGAGAAAGGCATGGATATACGAGATCTTTCGATGCCTGATTTTCGTGTATCATCTTCAATTGGATTGATCTTTGCTCGCTCTGGCCGGTACTGCAGATAGACTTGAAGCTTAATCTTTGGTCGACACCAAAGATACAAAACTCGTACTCTGATCATGTGGCGTTGGATGTTCTCTCAAAGTTGCTTGGTTGAGTAGGACACTCTGATACACCGTCTTGTGCTCATACTAGCTGCAGCGTTGCTTAACTTATATGCAACCCTTGGAATGAAATCATTGACGCTTCGACCCTACAGTGATCACACACAAAACACCAGTGAGGAGCTTCTTACTTTGCAAACGGCAGACCACGTTTGCAAATAGTTTAGGCTTGTCGAGGTCACCGGTATCTCCGCTCACCATCTTTGCCGACTAGGCATCCAGTCTCAAGCCATCAGTATGCTCCGTGCCTACAGTCGGAAAGTGATAAGTAATTATTCGCTCTAAGCCTTGAATCCTGATCATCTAGCATCATTCCAAAAGCACGGGAAATTCCTATTGGAAGGTTGTATGTACTGCAGGCTTCCGGAACTGATTGTCGGTCGCCGCATAATGCATGAATTCTGTCAATGGAAGAGGGAGGAATACTGTAACGCTAAACAAGAACCCGAGTCGGTGGATCATGACTTTTAACGACCACAATCCAGGGCGTTGCCAACAAGGTAAAACAGGTACTCACCTGGATTTATGTCGAGTTCTCAAGAACAAAAGGGACATTTCCACAGATTGCGTACCAAACTAATATAGACTTGGCGCCACATTCGCTGCACTGAATGTCCTTGCGCCGGTATGTAAAATAATAAGACCGGACTACATATCGGACCTTTTCGGACCTTGAACGTTGAACATTGCCAAGAATACTCAGGGCTACATCCTCGAGCTGCAGGGTTGAACAGAGTTGCACCTGATGAGCACATTTTTTTCCGTTCTATGTATGTACAAATGTAATTATCATCGGCAATCTAATTTATGTTCTGTAGGTTGCCGTGTCTTTGAGGGTGTTGGAGTTTGAAGGAGTGCACACATTGACATTGATCTTTTGCAGGCTCAGATATTTAAGATGGGCCTCATGACTAGTGGCCTCCGACGACCAACGCATTCGAATGACCACAAGGTCGTCAGTAGGCGTTGCGACATTCAACTGCAATTGTCACGGATCCGAACAAGTGGATACGCACCCACGGCAGTTGTTATCGGATTGTAAGATTCCTGTCAAAAAATAAGAACAATTTTAAGGGTGTTAATCGATACGCCACTGACATCAATTGTCAGTCTGTACAGGCGGCTTTTGAATCGCCGAGACGTCCGATCGTAAGTACTTGGAGAATGATCTCATCAGCAACACATGGACTCTGATAATTATCAATCAAATTTTCTTTGGAGCATCAATTACGGGAAACGAGATCAAGTGCAATGGAAATTCAATGATATTTGCACCCACCCTTTGTTCCCTTTGTTCGTATGCTTGTTGCATGGAGAAGCGCAATACCGGAGTCAAAGACCATCATCACCGGTCCCACGATTGACAGCAGAGTGTAAGTAAGTATGTACTTATCTATCATGTCTGAGAAAGTTAGCCTGGCTGCCGTATGGCTCATACATACATACATACATAGGAGACGAGACGCAAACTTCACAGCAACGCCGGCGGGATCTGCCAACGATGCTCCTGTCCATTACTTACTTACTTATTTACAATTTGAATCCATACAGGACTCATATTCCATGAGAAGCTTCGAGGGAATGGCTATGTAGCCAATCGGACTTGAAGCTCAGACCAGCGAGTCGGCGGAGTCAAGCAACTCATAATGATGACACACGATCTTGTCCATTGAAAAGATCGTGGTATGTACAACCATCGGTGGACAAGGATATACATAGATAGGAGCATCAGCTGGCCTGACTACATTGTCTAGGGGTACTTATGGGTGAGGACAAGGTATCCAAGGTGCGCGCGCAATTGAAATGGATGCAGTGAATGGCATGATCCTGATCTGGTTCGACGGACGTAAGTATGTAGAAGTGTGCGAAGCTATCGGTTACATAGCAAATTGGGAACGAATCCCATCAATTGGCAATGCTTCTCAGTAATTCAATTACAGTGGCCCGTATCCCGTGCTTCGCGGTTTACTTTACTTATACCAGAGGAGGTGTAGTAAGTATGTATGTAGAAGAGCTCGATAATACCGGGGATTACGAACACAAACGGAGCCTTCGATCCCAAGTGGCCGGGGACCGACGGGGGATCATCGCAAGGTCACCGGCGACGAGGGATTGTTCAATCGTTATCGTCGAAGCCATGCTAAAGTCAAGATAAGTAGTCTGGCAGCGACCTTGTTTGGGGTAAGTATCCGATATCCAAGTCCGGTATTGAACTAAACTAAACTATCCAGGGCTTGTGCTATGTATCACTACGAGTACAGTAAATACTTGAAGTCCTTTGGCGTGTTTAATGTTCAAGGGTCTGGTAAACTTTTTGATTTGATATTCTTGATTGCAGAAGCCTTGTACCAAGGTCGA
This sequence comes from Termitomyces titanicus, assembly GCA_017657335.1. NCBI lineage: Eukaryota > Fungi > Basidiomycota > Agaricomycetes > Agaricales > Lyophyllaceae > Termitomyces > Termitomyces titanicus. The sequence continues at coordinate 32,290 of JAGGAX010025079.1, read as the reverse complement.
TGATGATGGTGAAATTGAGAAGCAGGGGATTATGCTACGACGCTAATTGGAAGAAGTTGACGTGTATCGTTTATCGTAGTCTTTTTTGGGATATTGGCTAAGAGAAGAGACCCATTGGACGGATGTTTCTTCAATGCAAGCAGCGCATAATTTTTCATGCAAAATTACTGCTACGAAATTCCAACCCAGCGAAACGTTGAACGCACTGCCATGCGTGAAAAATGTCAATGAACTGTATATACATATGTGAAAGTACCCACAGAACGCTCATGATGTATCGACACACCATCAAAGAACCGTAGTTATCCATGTGTACTTCTGTCTACATACATTTCACGTTGAACGCACTGCCATGCGGTGAAAAATTAAAATGTCAATGAACTGTATATATGTGAAAGTACCCACAAAACGCTCATGATGCATCGACCACACCATCAAAGTATGCGTGTGTATTACATACACATTTACTTCTGTCTACATTTCAAAAAAGAAAAATCTTATAACGTATCACGGATCCCCAAATGCGGTGTGCCATAATCAGTCAGTCAATGAATGGATGGATGAATAAAATATCAAGCCAGCAAAGTAAATACTTGAATCGGTAGGTAGGTAGGTAGGTGGGGTAAGTAAGTAAATATGCTCATCAATCAGTTTGATCAAGATCAATGAAGAAAGCGTATGTAGAGGTCCATATCCTGTATCAAAAAAACGGGGGTCTATGTATGTATGTATCGATTCTTCATCGTCGTCCGGGGAGCACGAGTGACGGGTCCATCCGGGGTATTGATTATTTATTTATTTATTGGTTTGGTTTGGTAACGATAAGCCATCCCGCGGCACGTTGTTCGTTCATGCATTCGTTCGTTCATTCATTCTCGAGTTGTCGAGTCGGGTGGGGAATACGGAATGGGGAAGGTATCAGGATCAGGATCAGTTGCTACAAGGTTCCTTGCTCCACATTTTCACGGACGAGCTGCGCGGGTGAGGGTACGAAGTCAATAAAGGGAAGGAAGGGAAAGGGGGAAGAGGAACGTACATCCTAAACGCTCTATCATCCGCGTTCTGGGGCCATGTTGCGTACCACGTGTCGAGTGCCTTGTTGAAGTCGCGCATCGCGGCTAGATATAAAGAAAGAAAGAGGGGTTAGCGTGGTTGCCGATAGACGGGTAAAGAAAGAGGGAGAAAGAAAGGGAGAAAGAAAGAAAGAAGAAGGGGAAGGGTAAGGGGAAAGAGACCGGGGTGAAAGTAAAGAAGAACGAGGGCAGAGGGCAGAGGGGTGTGTCTGTACTAGTCTAGAATAACGCTGAGGTGCTTGCTTATCGGGCGATGGGATACAGGGACACGGCACTTGTCCGAAAAGGGATAGGAGGCGCGGGAAATGTAGAGCCGTAGGTGTAGGTAAAGCTTGAGTATGTGAGGATGGTATATGTAAACGTAAACGTGCGTTCTGGACACGTAATGAGGGAGTGGGGAGTGTATAGGCTCCGACAGCGCGATAGAGAAGAGGAAAAAGGAAGGAGAAAAAAAAAGACAGAAAGACGTACTCAACGATCCATCATACCAAGGTTTCCCACCTTGATCATCAGGGAACCACCCCGTCTTACCACCCACTCCCAAATCAATATTCAAATAAAATCCTAAAAACCGCACAATGTTCAACCACCTCCAAACCCCAATCCAAAATAAAAAGTCCACTCACGCTGATCAAAAGGCGCAGTAGGCGCCCCATCCTTCCAGGGATCCTGAACAACGACGACCGATCCCGTGGTCTTATTCTGCGCGGTAGCAGGGAACCTTCCCTTATCCCAAAACGTGCCGCCTCCTCCATCGCCGGTCTTACTAGGCTTAGTCTTGGGATTAACATCCACCTCCAAGATCGACCTGACGCGCCCGTCGACCCAGAACCGGACGAAGTTCTCGTCCCACTCGACGACGTACGTGTGAAACCCCTTGTCGAATGACGTGCGTTTGAGCGAGAACCACCCAAAGAGGTCTTTGGTGAGCGAGTCGGGCTGTGTGGCTTCGTGGTGCGTTAGTCAGAGCCTGTGGAGGAGAGAGAGACGTACTGGAACCTGGGACGCTGATTGGGGTGAGGGTTTGGTCTAGTCCGTATTGCATCTGTGAGCGGACAAAGTTGGTTCCTTGGGCGGGGTACGAAGGGCCGTTACCGCGCGCTTCGAGGATCTGTTTCGCGTATGTAGACCTTTAGAAATACGAAGGAATAAAAAGACGTACGTCGATTTCTCCACTGAGAGGCCAAGCGCCGTAGGTATTATTCTCTGGCATCATCCATACCGCAGGCCAGAGCCAATCTCTGTCGTATCCATCGTCAGTCGAGGTTCTACACTTCTCGGAAAAACAAAAGAAAGTGACGTCACGTGTCCCGCCCTCCGTAACAAACGCAAACATTTCTCCGTCCCATGTCTCCCGACATCCCGCTAAGAAGTAAAGCACAACTCACCCACTAGCAACTTTGGCAACAACCTCGACTCTGCCGTACCTAATCCCCACTTTACCCTTGGTTGTGATCTTGGCACTCATAACAGGGTTGATAACACTCCCAACTGCATCGTTCGTCACGGCCTTGCACGAGTTGCCGCCTGCACCGGGTGCGACCGTCGCTGGACCATGTCCTCCTGAATTAGTGCTGTTGTTGTTGGAGTTTCCGGTATCAGTAGAGTTGTCCTGCTGCCTCCGGGCGTGAGTGTTAATTCCCGGACCTGCAGCGGCAGTGTTCCCTCCTCGAGCAGCTGTGGCTGTACCCGTGCCAGGGTTGGCGCCATTAGCGTTCCCATTATTGCCGTTGCCGTTGCCGTTGCCATTACCGTTGTCGGTGCTAGTGGAGTTACCGTTGCCGGAAGAGGTAGAATTGCCTGCAGGGGCGGGTGCAGGGACAGGGTCTGCAGGGACGTTGGCGGTGCACCCTGGTACGTCGTATGATTGGCCGTCCGAGGCGTAGTCTGGCACGTCGTCCCGCGTGAGAGTGGGAAAGATGTAGAGCTGGTTGTTGAGCAGATAGAGGTTTTTGTCCTCGTTGGTGGAGATTTGGAAACCGCGTTCGCTGATGGCTTATTTTAGAACATGAGCAAGTTTTAGGAGAAATACACGCACTCGATTTGGACATCGCGCGTCCAATATTGGTCGTTCAGAGTTCCGGTTGAAAAGTCCTCGTTCATGACGAGACAGAGCTCGCTCTCGTCTAGCATTTTCTTCTTGACGTCGTTGACGCCCGTGTAGCAGAGCACGGCAGCACCTGCTACGCCGATGAAGATGCACCCAAAGGTGACCCACCAAGACATTTTGTGTCTCTTGGCGTAGTTCACGGGGTGAATGACATCCTTGGGGTCGAGGGAATCGACAGAGTTGCCTTTGGCCATGGAGCCTTTTTCGAGCATTGTACTGGGCAGAGGGGGACGGTGCTGCATGTGTGTCAATGCGAGATTGGAGTTGGAGGCGGAGAGGTGGAGGGCCGTGGAGGAGCCATTGTTGTTGTAGTCGAGGACTGGGGGTGCCCAGGAGAGAGTGGAGGTGGGACGGGATGCAGGAGAGAGGAAGGGGGGCCGGAAAATCTGCGCTGGGGTGAGTGCGGGCTGGGCGTAGGCTGCAATAGGGGCTGCAGCAGAGGCGCGGTAGAGGGAGCTGCTGGAGCTGGAGGTGGTGAGGCCGTGGTCAGAGGCGGCGAAAGGAGGCTGGGGCCGGTGGAGGTCGCCGAGGCTGCCGGAGCGGGGGAGGGCGGCGGCGTCGGCGTCGGTGCCGTAAATGTAGGCGTAGGCCGGGGTGTTGGCGAGACTCTCGAGGGAGACGCGGCGTCGGCCGTAGGTGGCCGGGAGGGGGTCCGGATTGCCTGGATAGGCCTGGAAGGGAAAGGCAGAGGGCGGCGGGGGCGCGGCGGCGTCGGAGGGCGTCGGGCGGCGAGTGCGGCCGGCGGCGAGGAAGAAGGGCCGGGGAGGAGCGAGGTCGGGGGAGTTGTCGTCTGCTGGCTGCTGGTCTGGCATTGGAGGAACTTGCAAGTGGAAAACTCGAGGCGAGTCGTTTTTGTGGCCGAATCGCTGATCGCCGACTCGCAGCGACTCGCACGCTAATATGAATATTTATGGAACCGACCCCGAATTATTATGCTCCCGCCACACAGCCAGGCACATCCTAGACCGAAGAAGCACCCGCTATCGCTGACGTCAGACGAGCAACTCGTGCCAGTCCCCCGAGCACTGGGCCTGTCCCTTATATAGCCCACCTTCGCTTCTTTTTTCCTTCCCTACCAATGGACTACGACCGCAACGACGCTCTTCTCCACTGGCTCTTCCGCCAGACACAGGGCGACGCCTGGTTCCGCCCCAACGAGGAGAACATTTCCTCTGGTGTCGCCCTCAGGATTTCAGACGTCAATGGTAAGCAACCTGTTGAAACACTTGAACACGCCTCATGCCTTCATAGACCCAGTCCCAGAGTTTCGCGTCTTCCCCTACGAGAACCCGACTCTCGAGCCCTTTGAGACCGGCGTTGCTGCCCTCAACCCTGCCGTCGCTGTCAAGATACGCAGTGCTGCCGTACACGCGGCACTCGCTGGCCTCCACCCAGACGACCAGACTGTCTATGTTGACGCAAACACGCGTATACAGATTCTAGACACCATGCTCGCTCTGCCTGCCGCAGACAAGGAACAATGCGCTGCCTTTATCGTGAGTCCGTGCCTGTGTACATTACACTCTATTAACCTCACCCTAGCGCGACGAACGAGTCCTCGTGATCTGGTCCGACGTTCTCGATCGCATTATCCCCATTTGCAACGACTTTGACGAGCGCCTCATCAAGCTCCTCTGGCGCGGCACTGCGGCCGTCCCCTACGCAGCCTCCACCGTCTCACACCCACACTCACCGAGCCTCTCCCCGTCCCAAGCCCACTCTATCTCCCATGAGCCGAACAGCGCCCGTTCGAGCATCGAGGCCCTCGCCTCGCCCCCCAAGCGCAACTCGTTGGCATCCATGGTCGCGGGCTCCCCGCTCGCAAGGGGCGGTCTGCCCGCTCGGAAAAAATTCAAAAGGACATGGTATGGACGCAAGGTCGAGATACCAGTCAAGGAACCTGAGGAGGGCTCAATACCCATGGACGAGAAGGGTGTTGAGCAGGAGGACGAAGGAAGTAAGTGGAACGAGGAGAAACAGAACCGCAAGACCATGCTGTTGGCGCCCATGTACAACGGCCTTGCAGCTGGCCTGGCATTGAGTATGTCCTTCCTTCTCTCCCCTCACTCTTGTGCTCATTATGGCATAGTATTCATCGGGAATGGTATCAAGCTGCTCTTCCAGGAATGGACACTGGATGGAGGCGTTACGCGTTTCGCCCTTTTGGCCGTGTGCCCTTTGCTCTTCTGTGTCGCCCTCGTACGTCCATTTCCCATGTCCGACTCGGACACGGGCTTCCATGACTACCCTGATACTGACGGCATCCTCGGTCCGCAGTTTTTCGCTTTACAAATTATTCAAAACGTCTCAATGGTGTAAGTCCGAAATTAGCCTCACACATTCCATCTTTCATTCTTGTTTTTTTCATCTTTCAATCACTTTCTTATCTCTTCATGAAATGAGACGAGACTCTGACTCGTCTCGTTTCATTGTTTTCCCGAAACATGACTTCACTTGTTACACTTTTATCTCCCTCCCGCTCCCCACCCTCGTTTCCACGTTTTCATTCTCATCTCCCGAAACCGATTTGAATCCTGACTACCCAAAACACACCTCTCAGGATCGGCCCAATCGAGCAATACCACTCCAACTCGACGTACTACAGCGGTGTCAAGCCCCAGGCGAACCCAAAAATCGACGATGCGCTTCCACATATCACCATCCAGATGCCGGTATACAAGGAAGGTCTAGATGCAGTCTTGTACGTGCTCTTTTCTCTTCTCTTCTACCTCTAGCCTTCCTTTTTCGTACTTCCCGCCACCCGAAACCCAACCCGACACACCCCCTATTCATTTCCCGATCCTCATTGCTGACAAACGCACTGCACACAGGGCGCCCTCGATCCTTTCCATCAAACGCGCGATGCAGACGTACGCTCGGCAGGGCGGTACCTCGTCCATCTTTGTGTGTGATGATGGCCTGCGTCTCCTCCCGCCGCATGAGCAGCAGGAACGTGTGCGGTTCTATGCGGGCCAGGGCATCGGGTGGGTCGCGAGGCCTGGGCATGGGGCTGCTCCGACTGAACGTGAAGAGTATGCGGATGTGGCGCAGGGCGATGTGGAGAAAGGGATGAGCGGGACTAAAGGCAAGGGCAAGGAGAAGGCGTCGGCGCAGGATGGCAAGGTGTTTCTTAGGGCTGGGAGGTTCAAGAAGGCTTCGAATTTGAATTATGGTGGGGTTTCTTCCTCTCTAAATGGCAGATTGTTGATGGTGGTTCAAGGTCTGGCACTATCGCTTAAAGCCGAACGTCACCTTGCGAAATTGCTCAAGTACCAGAAGGAAGTCAAGGAGACTCAGCAGGAACAACAACAACAACAGGCAGACGATTCGGGGAATACTACGGAGAACAGCATCACCTCGTACAGGCGTACACCCACCCCGCCCGTTATCCCCCCCGAACTCTCCGCCGACCTTTCCCTGCTCGGCATTCCCTCCTCTGGTCCCGCGCCTTCGACCGCCAACGGCACATCGACACCACGCTCCATGAACTTCAACCCACCGCCTACGCCAACGCACAACCCGTTCGCATACGCGTACAACACGACGGCGTCGCTGGAGGACCAGGCGCTTGCGCTTGCGATCGCAGAGTGTTCGGCGGAGAGCGGGTTCCGTCCGTGGGCTGCGAACGGGAGGAACGTGAGGATGGGAGAGATCGTCTTGATTGTTGATTCGGATACGGTCGTTCCTGAGGATTGTTTGAGAGATGCGGCGAGGGAGATGGGGGTTTGTCCGGATGTGGCGATTATTCAGCATGAGAGTGGTGAGTTTTTTTTGTTTTTTGAAACGGAGGATTGTGTTGTTGATTGGTTGGTTGTAGATGTTATGCAAGTCGTGCATCATTATTTTGAGAATGGGATCGCGTACTTTACGAGGAGGATTAATAGGACTATTTCGATGGGTGTGTCTTTTGTCTTTTTTTCGTTGCTTGATCTTACCCCGAATAGCTTGCGCTAATGGTGAAGTCGCACCTTTCGTCGGACACAATGCGTGCGTCTCCTTCCTCTTTCTGTTTAGAGTTTTTGTTGATGCCTTGGTGTACAGTTTCCTCCGCTGGCGCGCGTTGCAGGACGTCGCGTTCATAGACACCGACGGCGTCGAAAAGATCTGGAGTGAGAGTAACGTCTCCGAGGATTTTGACATGGCGTTGAGGCTCTTACAAAAGGGATACATCGTTCGGTGCGCTTTCTTTCCCCTCCCTCCCTCCCTCCATATTTTCTTCTTACGCTATACAACACAGATGGGCGACCTACTCCAAAGGCGAATTCAAAGAGGGTGTGTCGCTCAGTGTCGATGACGAGCTCAATAGGTGGCAAAAGTACGCTTATGGATGTAGCGAGCTGCTTTTCCATCCTTTTGTGCAGTGGTTCCGTCGTGGACCTATAGCGCACCAGATTCATAGGTTTATGTGGTCCTCTGCTCCGATGCATTATAAGATTGCTATGATGGCTTGTACGTCCTCCTTCCCTCCTTTGTGTTGTGTCCTGATGTACCTACTACCCCTTTTCATAGACATGTTCTCGTACTACGGTATCGCTGGCTCCATCACGATCAGTATCATCAACTACGTCCTCCTCGGGTTCCAGTTCGGCGTAGATAGGTTCTACATGCACTCGTTTGAGATTTGGCTCGCGACTACGGTTGTGTTCTTTGGATCTGGAACGGTCGGGTATTCGATTTTGCAGTATCGGCTTGGCTTGAAGCAGCTTGTGAGTTGGCTTTTTTTCTTTTTCTTTCTTGTTGTGCATTCCATTGCCCTGCCCTGCCTGTCTTTTGGTACTTCAATTTTCCCTTTACGCATTCGTCGCCCCTGTTCTTCCGTACCATGCCATGCCATGATGGATACTAGTACTGACAACCGTGGTGCCTGCAGATCCCTGCCTTCCTCGAGAACTGCATGTGGATTCCCTTTTTGTGCGTTTCGTTTCCCAGTTCTCTCACTCAGTTGAACTCATCACGCTTATCATCTACAGCTTCTTTTTCTTCGGAGGGCTCTCTATCCCGCTGAGCCAGGCCATCCTCGCGCATATGTTCTCTTATAATATTTCGTGGTCGGCTACGATTAAAGAAGTACAGCGCTCCAATTTTTTCAAGGAGATTCCAAAGATTGCGAAACGGTGTGTTTTGTTGGATGATAAAAAACTTTTTTGGGGCTCTGACTCGTGCGCCAAGTTTCTGGTTCCCGATTACCATGTCGCTCGTTCTTATACTCGGTATCACCATCCTTTCGACGAACCTTGTGCCAATTGAATGGCGAGTTGATGGTGCGACCAACTGGGCTGTAATTTTCCCTGTTGTGTACGTTGTGATTTATATTGAACAATTGTTAAGATCCTGACGACGCCTTTACCCTTACCTACAGCCTCATCACGGCTTGCCATATACTATTCCCGGTAAGGAAACTTCATTTCTTTTTGATATCATGTCATTGGCTCAATTGTTCTTCCCTTCCCTCCCTGCGTTAACAGATCATCTTGAACCCTTGGCTGATGGTCTTCTCGTACTAAGAAATTAATATATAACTCCCCGCATACGCCCGTCATCCACGGACTTTGAAGCAAAAACCACCGATGTACACGAACGACTCTTTTTTGGACGCGAATTATTTCTTTTGGCTGGACAGACAATTTGTTGATTCAGATATTTGGGTTGGTCATCCGTATCGCTCGCTATACCCGCACCCATACCTCCGTCTCCGTCTCCGTCCCACAGTGCCCCGTCATCACCACCTCTGTCATACATACATTCATACATATTTACATATTGACTTACCTTACTCGCATCGTTTATTTTTTTCCTTGACATGGCGGTTTCCCATCGACGCCCCATCCCCTCCCTTCCATTGACATTGGACACGATCAATAATTCTTACTTTTTATCTAGACTGTTCTGGAAACGTTGTCTTCTATGTAACCCCCTCCATTCCATCCATCAAGTGCCCGCATACATACATAGCTACATACTTACCGCATCATATCACCATCCATACTTACTTACTACATAGCATATTGTTGTTGTTGTATCTCGAATCAGTTCTGGAGCCTTCGTCCATTAGGGACCTCGGACTCTCCTCCATCGTGATCAGAATCTTTACCTGCTTCGAATTCGAATTCTGTTTATTCGAGAAGACACGTCAAGGGGTTGTTGACAATGACAACAAACTTTTGAATTTGGATGGAGTTGTAAGTAAGTAAACGATCTTGATGGATGGACGTCTGGACGTTGCCCTTCCGCGCGCTGCCCCGATTTGTACTTATGGCTTTATTAATGAAACGGTTAACGTTTCCCCATTCGCTTGTATTTGATCGAGTGATTAATGGGCTATGTAAGTAGATATGTAAATAATTAAGTGTTCAGGAGTTTCCTGCAGTTTCCTGCCGATCGTATTACTGCTGCTGCATAGACGAGACTAGCCTCTGGGTTTCACTTATCAGCAGATTAAATTTATACAAGTTGGAAGTTACAGTTGGTGGAGATTGCATCATTTATACATACTTATGTAGGTAGTGATCCGCAACAACGGCTATGTCACAATAATAATGTATCCACAGACGCCGTCAGCGTCAGCGTCCAACGCTCCGAGACGGAAAACAAAGAAAAAAAAACTATGTATTTCTTTATGGATTCAGGGGTGTCTCACAACGTACTGGCTCTCCTCGTGCATTGCATGGCGCCTGTCGGTGGTTCGGTCTCGATCAGATGTGCTCGAACCAAGGAGTTGTGCAGTGAGCACTTATGTTTATGGTTAAGACGTCGTCCCCAGAAGTCGTGTTAGGACATGGACAAAGGTGCCCGGGGAGTCGGCAGGCTCAATCGCCAAATTGGATGTACTAAGTACTTAGCGTTCTTAGAGTTGGCGTCGTTTGTAGTATAAAAGTGGCGGCTTAAACGGTAAGTGACAGTAAAGTATGCAATACGAGCAAGTTGGACGCGTATCCAACGGGTACAAGAACGGTACAGTGAAAGACAGTGCTAGAGAAGAGTGTCAAAGATGGTAAATCGTCGACCAAGGCTATACATACTACCTGACGCCTGATTGACAGCCTCCCCCGGTGCTTGGGAGTTTCTTCGACATGATAGATAGAAGTATTTGGGTACTCCTACATATGTAATACCATGGAAGTATAACCATGCGATACTTGGAGCTTGATTATGATTTCTGGCAACAGAAATACAAAGGCCAGCTGAAACTTGAGTGGTGTGCCACATCAGGCGCGCGTCCTTTGATCGCGCCTACCTATTATGGGCACTAGATGGTCCGTGCGCGCAAGTGCTCAGTATATAGGCTGCCAGGTCAGGTTCTTGGATTCTTTACCACTCTGGCCTTTTGGCTTAGATCAAGTGTAGTATCTGTTCTTAATAGTTTAACCACTATTATGGGGGCACCGCCTCCATTCTTGGTTATCTAATTTTTGCCACCCTTGCTCCTTGTGCTCTGCTTGCAACACAGGGACACGATGACCTTGCTGCTGCACTCTTGGCTTGTGTCGTCGGGGGATCTTCTCTCTTTTTACTGGCTTTTCGACGGCATGTCTTTGAGATATTGCCTTGATACCAGCAAATGGATAGTTGACGATTGGACAAAGATTTGTATAGTAAATATGTAGTTGGTACATCTAGATGCCTGAACAATATTGTGTAGAGGCTGTACTTCACCTCAGTTCACTGCATTGTAAGGTCATCAACTTGGAGTTGGTACCGATTGCGAGTCATCTCATAAAGTGATCAAGGAAATTGTTGGTGACCTTCTCAAGTCTCCCACTCATGAGATATGTACTCATGCAGACCTTGCAGAAGAAGTGGTAGTGACTCTGATAGAGTCGAAGGAAATTTACACGTTCGTTGATGACCAGTGGCTGGAATAAATTCGCTTCGATATACTTACAACGGTTAATTTAGGTTCGAGAGAATAGAAGGGTACTGCCACTTGCTTATACTCTAATAGAGGTGACCAGTCTTTAAGGCTTATCCTGTACCAAGAAGTGTGTTCTAGCGATATACTTGCCCAGTTTTTGATCAGCTATCCTGTGGCATACATATATCGATCAGACGATCCGGTACGAGGACAAATACTATCCATAGTTCACAGCTTGAGTCCTGTAGCATGCATCAAGTTGAGACTGAAACAGAGAATCTGCAACCAGAAAGCAAAGCATCTCTTAAGCTTCAGGAAGAATCGTTCGGTGATGATTTCATCCCAGAACTTGTCGTTCCCGCATCCATCCTTCCCTTGGCTCAACAGAGAATGATTAACCGCCCGCCGAGTCATGACAACCACAGCGAGCCAAAAGCCTGAATGGTCAAACCGAGTAAAAGCCTGAATGACCCCAGACCACAACCATCATCGTCGGAATCATCATAAGTTAAATTGATTGCTCGGTGGATCATGACAAGCGGAAAAGATATGTCGATCAGTCACAACTGGGGGTGGACGGTGGTGCTCTAACTTGATCGTTTTGCATCGTCTATCATGGAAGGACTCGGTCAGGGTGTCGTAGTCCTTGAAAGGGTCTTGGTCCGACGTCGAAGATAGTATTGAGATAGTACATACTAAACAAACATGTAGGTACATGCTCGCATCTTCGGTGCCAAAGGGCCATCTACGGATAAACATGGGTCAAGAGTGTTACCACACTGGCAAACGTAGTCACCGAGAACTCGAGGGGTCCGAATTTCATCTCTAGCCATCAATATTGCATCAATGGAAGAACCGATAACTCTTGACCAAGGATATATATAACCCATGATGATAAAGTTTGAGAGTGTTCTGGGGACAATTCAATATATCCTAGGCACAAGAATGGTAGTACGCTTGCGGATGAAATCAAGAACGTACACGTCCAACGGGACAGTAACATAATAGTCGGCGTCCTTCGTCACTTGACGACGAGACCAGGGATAATGCGAAGATCTCTGCAACGCTCGAATCTACAGCTTTGTCTATTTCATCAACCAAATAACGTAGTTCTTCATCGGATAAATTATCAATGTACGAGTGCTTAGAAAGGAACTGTCTGAAGTTATTTTCAACGAGATCCCAGATACGTGGTTTGCGCGATTCTTGCTTGTCTCCCAGTTGACATCTTCCTTCAAGAGGTCTGGCAGCCAGTTAGGTTTCTCCAGCTCTTTCAATGTCGTTCTTTCGATACTTTTACTTGCGTTGAGCTACCACCACGCGCCCTTCATGAGTGCCGAAGGTACGTTCAATGTCAGTTCGCCTAAAACACGCCGGATCCCCAACAAAGCGGGATGCGAGAGCAGGCTTGCCGAATTCGCAGCCGCGCCGGTTCCCATCGAATTTTTCATGCAAACGCTGTATAAAGTCTTCGTCATTCAGCTCATGGGCGGTATAACGTAAGGCCATCCAGGTTAAAGAAAGATTCAACATCATCAAGATGGTTTTGTATCAAAGGCTCCCCGTCCGAAGGTCGTTTTTGCAGCAAACGAACCGCAAGAAATTGCCATATGGCATACAAGCTAGAAGTCGACTGTTTGAGCGACGTTCGGTGAGATTTACCGTACGCTCTGTATGAGCTACCTGCAGATTCGTTAAGGGTCAACTTTCAAGTCCAAGAATTACTCGGGAGCTTCTGGGTGCAGGCATAGGACAGCTATTTAGAAAAGACCGGAAGGACTTGATTCTTCAGTAGTATTCACGCCCTTACTCTGATATTCGCGAGTAGATACTCAAGTGACCAGGCTGAGCAGAGGCAAAGTTGAACGCAGCCTTACAAACCATGATAACTCGGACATTGCCGAGAAAACCCGTAAATTTCTGGTCTGAACAACCATAGTCTATTACCCTCAACGATACCAAAAATGGCGCAACAACGTATGGCGCTATGGGAAGCCGACATAGATGAAGATGTAGATTTGCAATTTGCCATCGGAAACTATGGGCAAAGTGGCCAATTTGAGGACGGTGAGGGGCAATCCCAAATCTGGGTATAGCACACACGTACTCAGAGCCCGTTCTAGCTCATATACAGCAGCCTCAGATCGATGAAGCTACTCTTCTTGCCATGCAACAACATATGGCACAGCAAGCAGCGTTTTCGCAAATCCCGGACGTCGTGAAAGGGGTGAGCGAAGATTTGAAAGAAGATTTGATGAGACTGAGTATGACTTTTTTCTTCCAGTTCATCGTGCATTTTCATCAAGCAGTACTCGACAACAACCTTGCGGAGATCACGGTGGCATACGAGAGTGGGTGGAACAAATACACGGAAAAGTTTTATTCGAGGAGCGAGTGGCCAGAAGCCGAAGTTATTGCACCTTTGGTCAATGATGGTCAGTTTTTCTATTCCCTACCCTTTTCTTTGCAGAAGACCTCAGCCATGCTATTTAGATCCCATCTTCCTCATTCTCTATCGTGAACTCTACTACCGCCACGTCTATTCACGTCTTCAACCCAATATCGATGACCGGTTCCATTCATACGAAAACAGCTGTGAACTTTTCAACTACCTTCTCAGTGCGTATGGCAATCACCACAAAAATTTTATTTGTCACTTACCCTTTCCTTGTAGATTCTGACGGTCCCGTTTCGCTCGAGCTCCCCGAGCAGTGGTTGTGGGATATAATTGACGAGTTCATCTATCAGTTCCAGGTGTTCTGCACCTGGAGGTCAAAAGTCAAGTCGAAGTCGGAGGATGAGCTTATGGTGCTGGCTGAAGGTGGCCAGGTGAGTTCTATCCCTCTAGACTTTCAATCTCCATTCGATTGGAAATACACAGGTCTGGAGTTCTTACAGTGTCCTCAACGTTCTTTACTCCCTCATCCAAAAATCACGCATCAACGAGTATATCATTGCACAACAAGAGGGTAAATCACCTGAGGAGATTGCGTGAGTAGATACACCCATCTTTTTTGTCAATCTGATTTAATTTTCTTTCTCAGCGAGATTGTCGGAGAGTATGGTCAACGTCCTCTCTACCGCAACCTGGGTTACTTCAGTCTCATTGGTCTTTTGCGAGTCCACGTCCTTCTAGGAGATTTCACTCTTGCTCTGAAGGTTATTGAGAATGTGGAGCTCAACCAAAAGGTGTGTGGCAATAACCTGTTCATCGCATTCTGTTGTTGACGATGACATAGTCGCCTTACACTCGGGTGACCGCGTGCCATGTTGCAACATATTACTACGTTGGCTTCTGCTACCTTATGCTTCGTCGTTACCCAGACGCCATTCGCACTTTTGTCAACATCCTTAATTTCATCATGCGAATGAGGCAATATCATACACGGAGTTATCAGTATGACCAGGTAAGGTTTTTTCATGCGCCACCCTTTCTAGCAGTTCAAGGTTCTCGGATAAATAGATTAGCAAAACAGCTGACCGGATGTACGCCCTGTTCGCCATCTGCAATGCTGTGTCGCCGAGTAGACTCGATGATAATGTCGCAAACACTTCGAAGGAGCGATTTGGAGAACAATTTGCCAAGATGGCTCGTGGAGGGTAACGTGGTCAACAGCCTTGATTCAATACGTAGCTTATATATCTTTTCCTTTCTAGTTCGGATTCCCTCTCCGCGTTCGAAGAGCTCTTCCTTTACGCCTGCCCGAAGTTCATCAGTGCCAACCCACCCCCCTATGAGGACCCGGCTTCTATCTCCCTCCTCGTCTCCCCTCCCTCCCCGATCGACTCTCCGACACCGGCCAACGCTGCACTAAATGCCCTTGACCCTACCCATCGGCACCTCAACCTTTTCCTGGCTGACGTGACTGCTCAAGCACCTGTTCCGACCCTACGAAGTTTCTTAAGGTTGTACACAAGTCTGGGAGCGGCGAAGCTGGCCAACTTCCTAGATGTGGATGAGGAGGAGATTGTTCAGGAGATGATGTTGCTAAAGCAGTCTAGTAAGAGCGTTAGCAAAGTGCCAGGAAGCGAGAAAGGTAGTCATTTGGATGGCGAGACGATCGCGACCAGTGACCTGAATTTCGTCATCGCCGAGGTGAGTTATCTAGCCTCTTGATCTCATGTGCACGAAAATTGACTTGTTCCACAGAACATGGTGCACATCGCCGAATCCACCATTGGCCGACGGTATGCTGGCTGGTTCATCAAGAATACGGAGCGCACAATGCGGATATATGATGATCTCAAGAACATGCCCTTACCTCAGCCACCCAAAAGCACAACTACCCCTGCTGCGTCCAACGCAGCACCTGTTGGCGACACCCAATCAAAAGCACCGAGGACAGGTGGCCAAAAGGTTGCTTGGGGAGGTGCCAAGGTGGCATGATCGATTGCCATGGTGTATATCGATGCCATGTTCATTATTTTGATTGAGTATTGTGAAGTTTGTTGTCGATCGTGAGTGAAATGGGGCAGGGTGATCCATTATTTAACCTAAACGTTATCGTTAATTCGGAACTTTCTTCTCTTGATCTCTGTTGCGACGGTGTTTATGTGAACGCAGGAGAGCATCGCAAGCGTGGAGTTCGCCTGTCGCTTGAGTATTCAGGAAACCTTAGTGAGGGTTCCAGAGACTTTCGCATTACTACTGATCTCGTTGCCTAAGTGACGGAGGACGCTAAAGTGCATGTCTGAGATTTATGCTCTGAATCTCGTCATCAAGCACACTACTATCCTGTGCCTAGGGTATATCGCGTTATCCGCGAAATTGCTCTCAACTTGATCATCATGGACTATATTCCCGCCCAACAGTTATAGACTCTAGGTGAATATGAATAGGGTAACTGAAGCTCTCACCGAATAAATCTGTACTATTGCCAATTTATACCACCCAAGAACTGAAGATTGATCAGCAAGGTTAAGAACGATGTCGTCATCTTGAGAGGACGGCGGTGAAGAGTGGAGGTACCTATATGTGGAGTCAGTTGGTTGCAACTTGCGGTGGAATCGGAGTTAAAGCTTTCATATTCACCAGCTGCAGGGAGGCAGAGTTATAATTATCCATTACTAACCGTTATTCTGGAACGTCTTTGCTTCATTTCTGTCGCGAATTCCAAACTCCTGGTCGGAAGAACATCGCAAGACCTGCGGATGGGACTGCCGAGAACAGGGTCCACGTGATGACGCGCTGGAGCTTGTCTGTGCGATTGACTTATCGGAGTAAGTAGTACTAGTACGGTCTTATTTCCACTCATTGCCTTTGTTGCCCTCCACAAGGGCTCGTGCGGTCTTTTCTTGGTCGCCTCTTGTCATGTGCTTATTGTCCCGGTCCTTTCAACCGCTTTACACAAGGTCCACCTCGTCTTCCCATCATCTTCTCCTATCCACAGAATCGCCACGATGACACTCGAACTATTCCTCAGTAATCTTCAGTATATAATGTGGGAGATTTTCGGCTTCCCCTATATACTATCAGTCTATCAGACCGTCCAAATGTGGGCCACACGCCTGCTTGCGCTTGCACAGCTTGTGACGCTTTCGATATCTGCACCTCCAGGATTCCCCTCGTCTGGCAATGGTCTGTGGTTCAACACGTCGGCCAACGTCTGGGCTAAGGAATGGCTTCCCGTTGGCAACGGGTACCTTGCTGGTAAGAAATCCTCAACATCATTTACGAGTTTTCTCAGCCCGGTCCAGCCATGGTACCTGGTGGGACCTCTTACGAAGCTACTCAACTGAATATCGAATCTCTATGGAGTGGTGGACCGTTCTCTGATCCCGTACAGTTTACTCATTCATCAAAAGCTGTTTCGTGACTGAATTAAGTCTGTCATAGTCATACAACGGCGGTAACAAGCAACCTAGTGGTCAGTTCAGCACCGCCCGAGACATGGATGACATTCGTCAACAGATCTTCCAGAGTCCCACTGGCGACATCAGCAGTAAGTTCTGTTGACTATGCTCAAGATTGATGACACCTGACATGGAAGCGTACAGGCATTTCCCAGCTTACAACAGAGGCTGGCGCATATGGTTAGTCTTTTTTTCCCATACTGAAATAGACTGACGCGTGATGTTAAGGCTCTTACGCCGGGGCGGGATACCTGGTTTCCCGTATCAACACTACGGGCACAGTGTCTAAATATGGCCGTTATTTGGATCTAGACCAAGGCATCGCACGCACTATCTGGGATCAGTCAGGAGCCACCTACGTTCGGTAAGCATATGTACTCTAAACTTTGATAGACCCAGAAACTTCATTCCTCCATCATTAGCACTACAATTTGCTCACATCCTACGCAAGCATGTACACAACACATCACTACGACTGCATCACGAGGACGCGCCCTCGTCCTTCCAGGTCTCTCATACTCATTTTCTTCAAGCCAACAAAGTGGCCTTCCCGCACCTAACATCACATGCTTGGATTCAAATACTCTACAAATCCGTGGAACTATCGAGCCGGATGGCGGAATGATGTATGAAATTTTAGCTCGCCTCCAAATTGTCCCTGTCAGCGCCGATAAATCAGAGATTACTCAATGTATCCAGTATCCTGTACCTTCGGGCTCCCCTGCAAATGCCACCCTCTTAGTGAAAACTGGTACTGCACGTGAGGCATGGATATCGTGGGTTGGAGACACCGAATACTCTATGGACGCAGGCACCTCCGAGTTTGGCTACTCATTCCGTGGACCTGATCCTCACAATGCCCTCCTTGGCCTCATTTCCTCACCGACTATGAAATCTTCCTCATTTTCATCTATACTTTCCCAGCACGTTGCGGATCATAAAGCAGCATTGTCAGAATTTTCGTTATCTTTGGGACAGACACCTCGATTAGATGTTCCCACAGACGTCATTAAGGCGGCGTATCAGATCGATGTTGGGGATAAATATTTGGAATGGCTGCTATTTAACTATGGTCGTTATATGCTCGTTAGTAGCGCACGAGGCGCGCTTCCGGCCAATTTGCAGGGCAAATGGGCTAATGGATATTCTAACGCGTGGAGTGCTGGTGTGTTGCATCGTTTCGTCACAAACCTTTTCTTGATCTCATTGCTGTATTCCAGATTATCGTATGTCGTGCATTCCTTTGAACCAGTGGCACGCGAAATGACAGGATTCCAGATTCTAACATTAATATCCAAATGAACTACTGGGCTGCGGAGATGACGAACCTCGATGTTACTATTCCTCTTTTTGATTACTTCGAAGTGCGTTTGGGGTTTACTCGAGTCTTCCCTCTTTGACCTATAATGACAGAAAACCTGGGCTCCGCGTGGTGCATACACAGCTCAGGTCCTATACAATATTTCGAGGGGTTGGGTCACCCATAATGAAGTGAGTGTCTGAAAAGCTGCGTTAAGATGATATTCTGATTACAGATCTAGATGAACGTCAGTACTTGTGGGATTCGTGTTGCTTTTCAATTAACGAAACGCGCGCAATGATAGATTTTCGGACACACCGGCATGAAAGGTCCTGGAGACACAGCTTCGTGGGCCGATTACCCTGGTATGTCAATCCGGTCTTGCGGAACCATTGAATTTCAAGTACGAACCTTGTGACTTTCAGAATCTAATGCTTGGATGGTATGACGCCTGCGCTACACTACTTGATCATAGTTTGACCTTGACCGGTCGTATGCGTAGATGGTCCATGTGTGGGACCACTTCGACTATACTAATGACATCACATGGTGGAAATCTCAGGGATGGCCGCTCATTAAGGTCCGTTTTACCTGGTCACAAGGTAAAGACGCTGATTCATTACTTCATTAGGGTGTAGCCAGTTTCCATCTCGACAAACTAATCCCAGATCTTTACTTCAACGACTCTACCCTTGTTGTCAGTCCCTGCAACTCCCCAGAACAACCACTGATCACTTTCGGTAATCTTCGATATTCCGCACATCAGGAATTCTCAATTAATCTTGTCCTGACAGGGTGTGCTCATGCTCAACAGCTGATCTGGCAGCTTTTCAACGCCGTGGAGAAAGGGTTTGCTGCTTCTGGCGATACTGATACCGCTTTCCTAGTCGGTATGTGCCTTTTCCTAGGAATCATGGTCGGCTTCTTCATCAAACCTTCATGATAGAGGTCCAGGCCAAACGCAGCCAGATGGACAAGGGTATCCATATCGGCTCTTGGGGACAACTCCAAGGTACGCGTCTTCTGTCCGTAATTTTATTTGGGGCAATGCTCACCTCCCCTCTTTCTCTTGTCTAGAATGGAAGGTCGACAGGGACTCCCAAACGGACACTCATCGTCACCTTTCACACTTGATCGGCCTCTATCCAGGATACGCGGTTACTGGCTACGAATCTTCTACACAGGGAAATTTCACAAAACAGCAAGTCATTGACGCGGCAACTGTCAGCTTGATACACCGTGGAAATGGTACAGGCCCTGATGCTGATTCTGGCTGGGAGAAAGCCTGGAGAGCAGCTGCGTGGGCCCAGTTGGGAAATCCCACTGAGTTTTATCATGAATTATCAGTGGGTCTATCGAACTAGGTCTTCTTTCAGTACTCAGAACTGTCACAGTACGCCATCAACCGCAACTTTGGACCCAGCCTTTTCAGTCTTTACAACCCATTCGATCCTGACCCAATCTTCCAGATCGATGCAAACTTGGCGTATCCCGCGGCGCTTCTCGTGAGTTTCTAAGACCTATAAAGTCTCAAATACTCATCTTCGATCCGCCTCCAGAACGCGTTGATTCAGGTTCCCGATGTCGCTAGTTATTCCACTCCTTTGACAGTAACACTCCTTCCTGCGCTTCCTAAACAGTGGCCTTCTGGATCGATCAAGGGTGCGCGCCTTCGTGGTGGCATGACTCTCGATTTTCGGTGGAAGAACGGGAAACTAGTTAACGCGGGTTTCAGGACAGATGCCAATGTCGTCTCGCGAAATGTGGTGGTGGTGTATGAAGGAAAGATCATAGCGTCCTTTGAGACATCGAATGGGCTGACCAGATCGATTACTCGCTTCTAAAAAACAATCTTTGTACTAGTGGGAAGTATATGATAGTAGACCCTATGGACAGACGACCATGTCAAATGGTGAGTCGGAGCTGAGTCGGTTAATACAGGCTGCCACTGGGCAGAAGAAATCGTTTGTTGCAGTCAAAGTGCAATCGACCCCTTTGGAACGTGTAGTTTTTGTCCACAGAATGTGGAAAGTGATTACTTGACGGCCATCTACCATAGGGAGATAAGTTATAAGTTCCCAAGGCGGCCGACACCGCAACGCCTCGATGATTTGTAGAAGTCAGCCTCGCCGCTCGTCAGCCTCATCAACTACAAAATGACTACAACTATAATCCCAAGTATGGAGGTCGGATGGAAAGGATCCATGTAGCTGCCTGCAAATAGCACTCGCCAAGAACGAAACATCAAATCTGACCGCCATACGAAGCAGAGAACCGACTTGAGCTACACTGAATGAACTGTCGTTAGGGAAAGGACTAAAAGTATTGAGCAAGGAGCGAGTGATAGCAGGTAAAAATATACCTATTGACACCATATAAGAGATCAACCATATACGCCAATTCGTCAGGATCGACGTTCGTGAAAATCACGGTGGCGGAAGGACTCATTTTGAGAGGGTGTGTAGACCATATTTTCTGAAAAACACCAGAGTGCATACTCAGAACAGATGCATGCACTGGCCATGACTTATCACCGGCGACCAGAATAAAATTACCATCAGAAAAGGAAGTGGGGTATAAGAGGCGAGAGAAGGAGGGATGAAGTGGGATGGAATTTGAAACTCGTCAGTAGGAAAAATAGGACATGTATAACGAATGAAAGTAGTCTGTCAGTGCCCATACCCACTAAAACCCTACTTGTTGCTTTCCAGAGCCTGCATGGCCTTGGCCCTTCCGGTAGGATATTTTGTCAGGTCTGAGTGACTAGTTTTTTGTCGGTAGCTCTTGGTCCGTACCTTAGGATGTTCGACGCCAGACAGTCCAACTTTGGTCTCCTTGTGATCATGTTCCGCCACCTGGCTGTGATCTCTCTGTCCGTGAACGCTCTCTGCGGGTCCGCCTCCTTCTGGATTTTCCATTCACACCTTAGCCTCTAGATGAGGCAGGCAGACTCAGAGACCGTTATTGCATACATCCTCTTCCCCGTTTCGTCATCTTCCCTTTTGTGTATTTTGGGGTTAGGGGTGGATCCCGTTTATTCCTCAGAGCTCACATAGTTTGCCCATCAGTTTCCAGATGAGGCCTTGTCCTGACATCTTGCATTCAGAAGATGGAGATTATACCACCCAGGCTGTGTGGACAAGGCTGCAAGAAACATCCATGACATTGAAGAAGAGTGGAGGGTCCAGGGTGCAATATCTAATAACATCAAAGGAAGCATGTTGAGGGGTGCCAGGTGATACATGAAGGGTCCAATACAATGGGCTGAAAGAAGAGTGTCCTGATAAAGTATTAGAGATGTCATAGGATCCTGTTGGCCTGAGAAGTAGAGGCTGTGCTGAAGGTGGCATTGGTATTGCCATGAGCTGAGGTGTCAAGGTGCATGAGTCGAGTGAGTAAGGCATTGGCAATTGCATCAACAATCATGATTGAGGCACTCTCTGCCTTTGAAGTAGAGTTCCCAACCTTGTATCCAAGTTCACGGTTGGTCTCTTTTAGTGAGTAGAAGCCTGGAACTCCATTGTTCCCTGTGTGAGATAAGCCGCCATTTGAGCCCGACAAGGTTGAAAGTCAAACTTGAAGGCTACATCTTTAAATTAGAGATGCAGGTAATGATGAGTATACTTATTGGTTGCATGGTGAACAAAATTGGTGACTAGCTCCTGCGTCATGTGGGGGAGGGCTCAATATCAATATCCCAATTCCCTTTCTTTCATAATTTGTTAGTTTCAAATAACCTTGTCAAATGAATCAAACAAACCGATGCAGGCCCAAGCTACCAACTGTCCACTCCCAAACCTTGAGAATCCCTTTTCCTCTCTCTCCTTTCCCCACACCTACCATGGCCTCCAGATTGCCACAACTCATGAGGGACCAGACCCACATCTTCCCATCTCCTTCTCTTTCATATCCCAGTCCTCTGTCTTCTACTCCCTTGTCTCTAGATCCTTGTCCTCATCAGCATGTCGTCTTCTCAGCAAATCTCAACATGTCATCTTCTCAACAAATCTCAGCACATCTCATTGGCCCATCTCAGTGCATTTTGTGAGTGCGTCTTGTAGGCCCATCTCAGCCCATCTAATTAATACATCTTGCTGGTTTATCTCATTGGTGCATCCTTTCCCCTCCATCACAAACAACAAGCTACTCTTCCTCTTCCTTGCACTTAACTTTCCACCTGCCAGTCCCCATCTCAGACGACTTGCTGCAACCTTCCTCAGCTCATCCTACAAGTGCTGGGCCACTGCAGATTGCAACATGGCAAGCTAGATAGCCTGCAACAGAGTAAGATATGGCATAACACTGATGAATTTTGTGGTGTCCAGGCCATGAGTGATGAGGATGGCTTGATAGGCAAGAGGGCAGTGCAGGGTGGAGGAAGAGTTGCCAGGGTGTTCAAAACAATGTCTGAGCTTTCTGAAGGTGATGAGAAGAAAGGTTTGTGAGATGAGGGTGAGGCAAGGGTGCAGAGCAGGGCAAACACAAGGGGACTCAGAGGGTATTCAATACAATATGTTCAAGATTTCTAAGGGATTGAATTGCTGGTAGTTCTTATGAAGAATCACCTCAAAGGCATGTGTGGAATCTGAAGGGTGGATGTCCACTGAGGAGGGATCATTACAGAGGCCACTGTACTAGTAAGTGAGTTTCAATCTGGGTTATGATTTCAAAGAATAACACAACTTGAATGCTGGCTCCGAAGGATGGTCCTATGGTACTTCCTTGCTAGAATCCATGTCCAGCAGACCAAACTAGTACACACCAAAATAGACGTGACTTCAAGTTACTCTGAGTCTGAGTCATGGGTGGGTGAGATGCCATTTGTCCTTGAACCGGGCAGCAATGTCATGTAGTAGTCAGCAGAGGAAAGGCAGGACACATTGGTGAGACTCCCATCAGATGAGAGTTGTGCTGAACACTGTACTTGAGCCTACAGGTGAACAAAGATGGAATGATCATTGCATCATGGTCACAGTGGTTTAGAAAAGCCCTGAATGTGGCTGTGCAATTTCCATCACAACTCAACTTGAACAACTCGGGCTGATTCCAAGCCTGAGTAGTACTAATAATCCTTCCTTCAAGTGAATGTTCTCCTATTAGTATATCATGTCAAGGATCAAGGACAGGAATAAGAGGAAAAAACTCAAGGATGTTGATGCAATCCTGCAAAGCACACAGTGGTTGAGAAAATCGAGGGCATCGATGTTGTATGTATCAACTAATAGTTTCAATGACTCTCAAGGAATAACCTCAGCAATCACCTCTTCTTGTCTAGGGCTTCTGAGAAACTTGATTTCCATAGGAGGCAGACAGCAAGACATTGAGAACTCAACCAGGCCAGGTCAAATCATTGAAGAAATTTTGATGACCATGGGCTGTTCCATCTAACTTTGTCACTAGAGCCATCCTTGCAGATACAGCATCCAGTGAAGCAGACAAGGAGGCTGCCAGAGCAAAACTTCTAAGACCGAGATTGAATAAGAGGAATGATAAAGAAGATTCACCGTCATGGTAAGATTCACACTCTTATTAGAATTTAGATCCTGCTCACTCACTGGGTGATGTACTAGGTATGAAACAGCTCAACCATACCTGGACTGCCAGTTGGGCTCAAAGAGGGTTCAGTTCAGGAATCATTTAAGACTCCTCCACTGGCATCTTGGACTCACATTACTTCTTCCAAGTCTGATGTAGCCCCTTGTCTGGTTGTGGCTTCAACTTCATCTGTGCCTCAGGCTAATAGTCTTGTCAATACTACTGAATCACTATGAGCATGCTATTGACCAAGAAAGTATCTCTTGGCCAGGACATTCTCAGAGTTGCTGCATCTGAATCAGTAACCAAACCTATTGTGCAGCAGATGCTGAGACTAGAATCTCAGCTGAATAAATGGATTAGGGTCTTCTGTTTGAAAGATTGTAACTCCATGGCCAGGCTCAAACATGTGACCCAGTCATTGGAGGCTAAATTGTTGCCAGGATCCATGGTGGGCTTCCACATATCTCATGGCCTTTATAGGAATGCCTATGCTGCCAAAGACTTGGCACAAGATATCAGACAAAGGCTTTCTGATCTATTGGGTCAAGAATCATCCTTCTCCTCAAACATTTTGATACAGTTGAAGCTGAAAGAGATGGATTTCTGTCAAAAATCCACTCTGATTGAAGCTGAGGCTTACCTCATTGATTCTACTTTTCAAGCTTGGCTGCACACAATGCGCCCAATGCATACCCACCTTCTCAACTAGGTGCATTATGATTTCCATATTGGTACCCAGATATACCATTGAGGAATGATTCAATATCTCTCCAAGGTCCTTGTTGGATGGGCAAAAGGAACTTGACTACAATGATCTTATGAAATTGAAGTCCAAAGTTGGTTAAATGCTCCTCTCATTGGGCATTTAACAAGTCACCCTTCTCCTCCTCCTGGTATCTCTCCTTTTTTCTATGCAAAATGTTTGGCTTCATCTGCTGAGGTAGATTGGGATCAAGCATGGAGATGGAAATCTTCTCAAGTATGTTCTCCATCATCATCAGACTCACATCTGAATCTGACCATTCAAATTCACCATAAATATTCACCATTTGAAGCTCATCATCATGCCTATGAATCAGGATATACATTGGGTTGTGGTGCACACCAGTTTAGTGAAAGGTCTAATAAGCATATTCAATAGCTTAGAGTTGCACTACCAGCCAAATTTGAATAAGAACTGGAGGGAAAGTATTCATTCTCCTCTCATTCCTCTCATATAGGTAAGCCAAGTTCATCATCATCAAATTGAATCATTACAATTTCTATGTCTTAGGCCATGTGCAATTTCATAGGCAAGCTAAAGGAAAGGTTTGACATTCCACACATTCAAGCTCTCAACTTGAAAGGTTTTACTTATACACCTCATGTGAAGGTACTTTTAAATCCATTTTCACATCCAGTCCTTGTATATCTCATGTTGGGAAACAGGTCCCATTCCAGTATAACACTTATGATTGTGGTGTCTATGCAATCATGTTTGCTTGCCATTTGCAAACAGGGAGCAAGGTCAATCATGCCAATGTCCCTCCTAGTTGGCGAGTTCCATTGGATGCGGCCAACCTCAACATGTTCCGTCTATGTTTTTTTGGATGAGATTATTTCCCTCTTATCACTTTGATATCTTGTCAGTAGAATACATCTGATTCTACCAGTACAAATAAAGAACAATAACCTACCTCATTTGGTGAATAAGTATGTGACAAGGACCAAGGTGATAATAGCTGAATAGACTAGAAGCCAGCTATTACAGATCACATGATTACAGGAATCAATGATTGTTGATGCCAATGTTCAACTTCAAGTTGAAGGCCAAGTGCTGAAGTTTATCATCATGATGCATGAATCTCCTCGTTGCAGAAAAACATTTGTGGATACTCAACATCTATTTGCTCATATGAATCATCCTTACTCCTCTTGTCACATCTATTATGAGGAAGCCATTGAGATCTCAGAGGCTTTGAAAGCTTCTAGCCTCTTAAAGGAAAATAACAATCATGGTACTACTAGCTCCAAACTCTAGCAGGGATGCCAAGGACAATGCCATGGATGTCAATAGGGATGACTGGCAACTCCCCACTGGCACACCAGAAACAGTCCACATTAATCATGATTATGCGATGACTGATGACTGGGAGCCTGAGGAATCATTCACTACAGTGTCTAAAGACTCAAGTAATCCACTATTCTGTGAATCTCATCCATTCTGTTCACAAACCTTTGGACCTGGAAAGAAATTCATAGATGCTTTGGAGAATGATCTTTATGCCAATGAAAGGAAACCATATTTCTTACCTTTCAGGTCTCAAGCCAAATGGGAAATGGCATTATTTTTCATCCACTCCAGCCTTAGCATGGCAAGTATCAACAGGTTTTCAAAGCTAGAACTTGTGAGATTCTTTTTGTTTTGGTATATCCAACAATGTTGATATTGTTGTCTCTAGACACAAAAAATGAACTTATCATTTTGATCTGCTGAGGAGCTTAGAAGCCAAATTGAAATCTTGCTGGCTGGTCCACAGTGGCAGAGTAGAGAATGGCCCACTGACTATCCTACAAAGAACTTTCTTCACCTATTTTATCAAGACCCAATCAACTGTCTTGAGGCTTTGATTCAGAGTCCTCTGGTTAAGGATTTTCTCTCTTTTTACCCTATGCAACTCTTCAAGACATCAGAAAGATTTATCAGGGTCTATAATGAGTGGATGGCATCTAACATTGCATGGCAGATGCGTGTATGTGTTTTACTTTTATTTTATACTTTCACTATAGATTTACTGATGTTCTGAGTAGTCAGAGCTTCCACTTAGTGCAACTCTCCTGGGTGTTATTCTGGCATCTGATAAAACCAATATATCTGCTATGACAGGCAACTGTCAGGCCCATCCCCTGCTTATCAATATAGCAAATATTCAAATGAGTTTCTGCATGAAATAATTGAATCATGCATACTTACTACTGGCCCTGATCCCAATACGACGTTTTATCAATCTTTAAGACTTGTGCACACTTTGACAGTCTTACTGAAGGAACTTGATTTGCACAAGTTCAGGATATCTTCAAGCAAGCCATTTGTTAGGAGCACCTCACTGGTTTCTGGAAATACGTCCTGATCAAGCATAGCCTGCCACAAATTCACAATTGCTGAGATGAAAGAGGATGCAAATTCTAAGTTAATGTTAAGATCATCATAACATCCCTTCCCTTTGCAAAGCTGACAAAGAAGACCAAGTTAACAAAGAAAAGTGTTTTTCCCAAACAGCAATATACCCATGCAAAATTTCTGCCAGCTATTCTCTTCCAAGATATGATCAGTCATTTTGATGACTTCTTCAGAGGCCTGAAGTTGATCCATCAGAAGAATGTATTGGAACAGAAACAGACCAAGGTTGCTGCTTCTGTGCATGATGTACCTAATCCTGTTTTGAAATTCTCCTTGAATTTTTCCACCATATCCATTTTCTCTTCTTCATATATCTAAGGGCAACAGTTGTAAAAGCAGCTAGCACACTTCCAAAGACAGAAAACTGACATCTAGAAGATGCAACCTCAAATTCCCTTGAGTGTTAGTGGCCAATCCTCACTCAGCTGCAAATTGTTTGCAGTGCCTGAAGTATCAAACATGAGTTTCTTTCTAAGGCATTCAATGTATATTTTGCAAAGACTTTCAGAGAATGTTCTGGTAAAGTACAGGAGTGCTCCTGAAGGGCAGGTATTTGAGTGGGTGACTTTCTGTAAGGATCTAGAAGCAATTTAGAAATTTCTAGACCTAGATTTTGAGATGCTGGTTCCCCAAATGGTAACGAATGATGGGAGATGATGGAAAACAACCTCTTGTAGATTTTGTCATTGTCAAGGAGTCTGCAGAGGCCTCAGGACCCCTCTGTAGACTGAATTTTTGTCTTTTGTGTGATACATGAGGATAAGCATGATGCCATCTTTGACTTTTGCACTCTGTTTATCCATCTGGCCCATTATAGCAGAATTTATCTCCATTCACTTATTTGCCACTGCCTGAGACTCACCGCTCAACACTCATTCAATGTCTCAATTTGATCATAACAATACTTCCTCTTGGCCTTCAAGCTTCAGGCCCTAGTAGTACTAAGAATTTATATATATACCTGGAATATCCTCATGGCTCCACCTCAATCTACACTCTTTTCACATACCCCTGCTGGCTGGATGGGACTAAACATAGACATGAACACATTGTGACAATCATGTATTCAAAGTCTAAGTAATCTAGAATAATATTGAATATATGGCTTACAGTTTAGGAAAATCTGCAATGATCAATTTCTAAATATTTTTTGATCATGTTGTCATGTTTATAAATTTCTAAATCACTTCTAGATCCTTACAGGAAGTCACCCAGTATTGACAGGATCTAGAAAACATTTCACATCTCACATCTTCCGGCAGAATTTCTGCTGAGTGAGAATGAGCAACATTGTCCAAGACACCGTATCGGCAATTTACTCTTTAGGGTTTGGAAATCTTGTGTGGAAACAGTAAAAACAGGAAAACATGTGGCACAATGAAATATTTCAGAAATAAAAGATAATTATAATAGGAACATCTAACCTGCTTCCTCAATCCCTGAAAGGATCAAAGACCATGATGAATGACTTCTGAATCAGCAAGATACAGCAAACTAACCATTGTCTCTGAGGTCTTCTTCAAAGCATTGAATCAGGTTTTGCATTCACTGTTGGTGCTGGAGAATGTTTCCATTAGAAATAGTGTAAAAGAAACCTGTTATGCCATTTCTTTTGCACATTTTTCTCTTATATTCACCATTTGAAGCTCATCATCATGCCTATGAATCAGGATATACATTGGGTTGTGGTGCACACCAGTTTAGTGAAAGGTCTAATAAGCATATTCAATAGCTTAGAGTTGCACTACCAGCCAAATTTGAATAAGAACTGGAGGGAAAGTATTCATTCTCCTCTCATTCCTCTCATATAGGTAAGCCAAGTTCATCATCATCAAATTGAATCATTACAATTTCTATGTCTTAGGCCATGTGCAATTTCATAGGCAAGCTAAAGGAAAGGTTTGACATTCCACACATTCAAGCTCTCAACTTGAAAGGTTTTACTTATACACCTCATGTGAAGGTACTTTTAAATCCATTTTCACATCCAGTCCTTGTATATCTCATGTTGGGAAACAGGTCCCATTCCAGTATAACACTTATGATTGTGGTGTCTATGCAATCATGTTTGCTTGCCATTTGCAAACAGGGAGCAAGGTCAATCATGCCAATGTCCCTCCTAGTTGGCGAGTTCCATTGGATGCGGCCAACCTCAACATGTTCCGTCTATGTTTTTTTGGATGAGATTATTTCCCTCTTATCACTTTGATATCTTGTCAGTAGAATACATCTGATTCTACCAGTACAAATAAAGAACAATAACCTACCTCATTTGGTGAATAAGTATGTGACAAGGACCAAGGTGATAATAGCTGAATAGACTAGAAGCCAGCTATTACAGATCACATGATTACAGGAATCAATGATTGTTGATGCCAATGTTCAACTTCAAGTTGAAGGCCAAGTGCTGAAGTTTATCATCATGATGCATGAATCTCCTCGTTGCAGAAAAACATTTGTGGATACTCAACATCTATTTGCTCATATGAATCATCCTTACTCCTCTTGTCACATCTATTATGAGGAAGCCATTGAGATCTCAGAGGCTTTGAAAGCTTCTAGCCTCTTAAAGGAAAATAACAATCATGGTACTACTAGCTCCAAACTCTAGCAGGGATGCCAAGGACAATGCCATGGATGTCAATAGGGATGACTGGCAACTCCCCACTGGCACACCAGAAACAGTCCACATTAATCATGATTATGCGATGACTGATGACTGGGAGCCTGAGGAATCATTCACTACAGTGTCTAAAGACTCAAGTAATCCACTATTCTGTGAATCTCATCCATTCTGTTCACAAACCTTTGGACCTGGAAAGAAATTCATAGATGCTTTGGAGAATGATCTTTATGCCAATGAAAGGAAACCATATTTCTTACCTTTCAGGTCTCAAGCCAAATGGGAAATGGCATTATTTTTCATCCACTCCAGCCTTAGCATGGCAAGTATCAACAGGTTTTCAAAGCTAGAACTTGTGAGATTCTTTTTGTTTTGGTATATCCAACAATGTTGATATTGTTGTCTCTAGACACAAAAAATGAACTTATCATTTTGATCTGCTGAGGAGCTTAGAAGCCAAATTGAAATCTTGCTGGCTGGTCCACAGTGGCAGAGTAGAGAATGGCCCACTGACTATCCTACAAAGAACTTTCTTCACCTATTTTATCAAGACCCAATCAACTGTCTTGAGGCTTTGATTCAGAGTCCTCTGGTTAAGGATTTTCTCTCTTTTTACCCTATGCAACTCTTCAAGACATCAGAAAGATTTATCAGGGTCTATAATGAGTGGATGGCATCTAACATTGCATGGCAGATGCGTGTATGTGTTTTACTTTTATTTTATACTTTCACTATAGATTTACTGATGTTCTGAGTAGTCAGAGCTTCCACTTAGTGCAACTCTCCTGGGTGTTATTCTGGCATCTGATAAAACCAATATATCTGCTATGACAGGCAACTGTCAGGCCCATCCCCTGCTTATCAATATAGCAAATATTCAAATGAGTTTCTGCATGAAATAATTGAATCATGCATACTTACTACTGGCCCTGATCCCAATACGACGTTTTATCAATCTTTAAGACTTGTGCACACTTTGACAGTCTTACTGAAGGAACTTGATTTGCACAAGTTCAGGATATCTTCAAGCAAGCCATTTGTTAGGAGCACCTCACTGGTTTCTGGAAATACGTCCTGATCAAGCATAGCCTGCCACAAATTCACAATTGCTGAGATGAAAGAGGATGCAAATTCTAAGTTAATGTTAAGATCATCATAACATCCCTTCCCTTTGCAAAGCTGACAAAGAAGACCAAGTTAACAAAGAAAAGTGTTTTTCCCAAACAGCAATATACCCATGCAAAATTTCTGCCAGCTATTCTCTTCCAAGATATGATCAGTCATTTTGATGACTTCTTCAGAGGCCTGAAGTTGATCCATCAGAAGAATGTATTGGAACAGAAACAGACCAAGGTTGCTGCTTCTGTGCATGATGTACCTAATCCTGTTTTGAAATTCTCCTTGAATTTTTCCACCATATCCATTTTCTCTTCTTCATATATCTAAGGGCAACAGTTGTAAAAGCAGCTAGCACACTTCCAAAGACAGAAAACTGACATCTAGAAGATGCAACCTCAAATTCCCTTGAGTGTTAGTGGCCAATCCTCACTCAGCTGCAAATTGTTTGCAGTGCCTGAAGTATCAAACATGAGTTTCTTTCTAAGGCATTCAATGTATATTTTGCAAAGACTTTCAGAGAATGTTCTGGTAAAGTACAGGAGTGCTCCTGAAGGGCAGGTATTTGAGTGGGTGACTTTCTGTAAGGATCTAGAAGCAATTTAGAAATTTCTAGACCTAGATTTTGAGATGCTGGTTCCCCAAATGGTAACGAATGATGGGAGATGATGGAAAACAACCTCTTGTAGATTTTGTCATTGTCAAGGAGTCTGCAGAGGCCTCAGGACCCCTCTGTAGACTGAATTTTTGTCTTTTGTGTGATACATGAGGATAAGCATGATGCCATCTTTGACTTTTGCACTCTGTTTATCCATCTGGCCCATTATAGCAGAATTTATCTCCATTCACTTATTTGCCACTGCCTGAGACTCACCGCTCAACACTCATTCAATGTCTCAATTTGATCATAACAATACTTCCTCTTGGCCTTCAAGCTTCAGGCCCTAGTAGTACTAAGAATTTATATATATACCTGGAATATCCTCATGGCTCCACCTCAATCTACACTCTTTTCACATACCCCTGCTGGCTGGATGGGACTAAACATAGACATGAACACATTGTGACAATCATGTATTCAAAGTCTAAGTAATCTAGAATAATATTGAATATATGGCTTACAGTTTAGGAAAATCTGCAATGATCAATTTCTAAATATTTTTTGATCATGTTGTCATGTTTATAAATTTCTAAATCACTTCTAGATCCTTACAGGAAGTCACCCAGTATTGA
Source organism: Termitomyces titanicus (assembly GCA_017657335.1). Classification (NCBI taxonomy): domain Eukaryota; kingdom Fungi; phylum Basidiomycota; class Agaricomycetes; order Agaricales; family Lyophyllaceae; genus Termitomyces; species Termitomyces titanicus. The sequence continues at coordinate 432 of JAGGAX010025079.1, read as the reverse complement.
CAGGATCTAGAAAACATTTCACATCTCACATCTTCCGGCAGAATTTCTGCTGAGTGAGAATGAGCAACATTGTCCAAGACACCGTATCGGCAATTTACTCTTTAGGGTTTGGAAATCTTGTGTGGAAACAGTAAAAACAGGAAAACATGTGGCACAATGAAATATTTCAGAAATAAAAGATAATTATAATAGGAACATCTAACCTGCTTCCTCAATCCCTGAAAGGATCAAAGACCATGATGAATGACTTCTGAATCAGCAAGATACAGCAAACTAACCATTGTCTCTGAGGTCTTCTTCAAAGCATTGAATCAGGTTTTGCATTCACTGTTGGTGCTGGAGAATGTTTCCATTAGAAATAGTGTAAAAGAAACCTGTTATGCCATTTCTTTTGCACATTTTTCTCTTGTAAAAAGACTTTGAACAAAGGAA